>JABXWE010016539.1:0-10173 GCA_014611495.1 Limonius californicus | reverse complement strand
CATTATTAAAATTTTTGGGCGTTAATGAACGATACCCCCCCCCCCCCTTAATCGAGCTCTTAATTTTTCCCGAGAATCTGGTTGAGTAACATAAATCTTAGTTTTATGTGACCCTACAGAAATAGATTTAGTGGGGTAAGGTCAGGCGACCTAGCTGGCCATTTCACAGGACTTGAAATAAATCTGCCGAACGAAGACGTTATTTTATACTTCCTAGCGTCTTATTTAAAATGTGAACAATTCATTTTACAAGAAGTAGCATTTGCTAATTCTTGATACTTTTTACAAATGGATAGAATGAAAGAAAGAAAGAAAATAATTTAACATTTCCCAAACGCATTCGAAACTTCAAACAGCCATTTCTCAAAAACGAATCTACAGAATAGCAAAAAATTCAGATTGAACGAAGAACAGAAAAGCCTTTCTACTGAACTATCACTCGACACCCTTGTCGTTTAAAATGTTGGGGTTGGTGGGAGGTGGTAGGGATGAAGTAGGGTAGATAACTTGCATGGTAACAGTCAACAGATGACCCTTTCAAACTGTTGACTGTTATCAGCGATTTCTTCAAATTTCTTCATTTACACAGTTATTCAGAGGGGACTATTTTAGTTAGGGCACTCTCTATATTTTAAAAATTCACGAATGTAGACAAACAGCCAAACAAAAGTATTTCCTTTTAATTTCAGTATATTGGTCTTTCGTTTATTATCAAATATACAGGGTGTCCTAGCTAAAACAGTCCACCGTGAATACTTTCAAAATACATAAATATAGGCAAACAGTGGAACGAAAATATTTCCTTTAAATTTAAGTATATTTCCCATCGTTTATTATAAGATATAGAGGGTGTTCTAGCCAAAACACTCCACCATGAATACTTTCAAAATGCGTGAATTTAGACAAACAGTGGAACGAAAATATTTCCTTTTAATTTCAGTATATTGGCCCTTCGTTTATTATAAAATACACAGCGTGTTCTAACTGAAACGAACCATCCTGAATATTTTGCAAATGCAAGAATGTAGACAAACAGCCAAATAAAAACATTTCCTTTTAATTTCATTATATTGGACTTTGTTGATTATAAAATAGAGGGTGTCCTAGCTAAAAGAGTCCACCCTGAATATTTTATAATGCATGAATGTCGACAAACAGCCAAGCAAAAATATTTCCTTTAAATTTTATTACATTGGTCTTCGTTTATTATCAAATATACAGGGTGTCCTAACCAAAACAGTCCATCCTGAATATTTTAAAAATTCAAGAATGTAGACAAACATCCAACCAAAAATATTTCCTTTAAATTTTAGTACATTGGCCCTTCGTTTATTATCAGATATACAGGGTGTCCTAGCTAAAACAGTCCATCCTGAATATTTTAAAAATTCAAGAATGCAGACAAACAGCCAAACTAAAACATTTCCTTAAATGTCAGTATATTGGCCTTTCGATTATTATAAAATATAGAAGGTGTCCTAGCCAAAACAGTCCACCCTGAATACTTTCGAAATGCGTGAATGTAGACAAACAGTGGAACGAAAATATTGCCTATGAATTTCAGTATATTGGTCCTTCGTTTATTATAAAATATACAGGGTGTCCTAGCTACAACAGTCGACCCTGAATAATTTATAAATGCATGTATGTAGATAAACAGCAAAACGAAAATGTTTCCCTTAAATTGCAGTATATTGACATTTCGTTAATTAATTTATAAAGTTAGACGGGCTGCATTTAACGCCACCGAGGGAAGTTTGCAGTAGGGTCGCGGAAAAAAAGTGACAGAAGGTGGGAAACATAGGACAAAGATGACGAAATAACAGTTTAAAGATATAAAGCGAAATGTTTGTTGCCGAAGAAAAATTCGATGTTACTCGGAGTGTTTTCAATTTTAAGTTATTTTTTATAAATATTGAGGGTTTGTAATACTTATTCCGAAATTTACAAACCTCATTCAAAGATTTGCACAAGTTAAGGTTTCTCAATATCTGTGTATCAAGTTATTCAAAGTTTCTGCAGGTTTATAAAACGAATTATGATATTTTTCAAGCTGATTTAAAGATTTAAAGGTTATACAATTTATTTATTATTATTAAGGATTATAAGCGTTATTCAAGGTAATTCAAAGGTTATCTACGATATTCAAGTTTTTTGACCTCTTGCAGGAGTTTATTTACGATGGATCTGAATTAGATTAATGACCAGGCAATCCTAAAATCAAAGCTTTTTGAGGTTATTGAAGTTGAAATGTACCCGAAACGGTTGTTGTGATTTTGTTACGAACGGAGATGTTCAAGGAAAGAACAAGATATGTAACGAACTTTGGAAAATTCTTAAAATGTAAACTGAAGATAGAATGAACTGTAACACAACAAATAATGGAATTTAAATATTTAGGAATCATTACAGTACAACATCAAACAAATAAAGGGGCTGTAGCCTCCGGATATTTAAGGAACGTAATATGGAATAATAAATACATATCGGTAGAAAATAAAAACCAACATATATGGAAGCCCCGTAAGACCACAATTCACTTATGCAGCAGAAACGCGAGCTGAGGCAAACAGAACAAAACCACTAGAAACAGCAGAGATGAGAATGTTAAAGGTAATAGTTGGGGAAAACCTTAAGAGACAGAGTGCCAAGTGAGGAAATACTCTAAGAGTGCAATGAAGAAAACATTAGAAAATATATGAAATCTAAAAGGAAAGAGTGAATTATAACACATCGATAGAATGCACACTGACTGTTTATAGCAAGAATAGTTCTAGATAAGACTCCACAAAGAAAGAGAAGAGCTGGACGCTCTTCAAAGCATGAAAGCAGAAATCGATATTAGCCAATTTTTGGTAACCAGTTCAGTAATCTAGTGCTATTCATGATTTAGTTAGCTTAGTTTACATTTAACACTATTGGCATATTGGGATTACCTTAATGACTAGCCCGTTCACTACTTTTATTGTTGTAATATTGTGTTACACCACTATTTATTTACTATCAATGCCATCAGTTGAAAGAAGGTCTGCGGTCAGTTTACGTTTTAGGTGCGGATGTATATTCTTTTCTCCCAGATTGTAATGTTTGCTCCCGTACAGTTGTTTATATTTTTGAAAAATGTTCTTGCTATTTTTCTGATCAACTACTCAATGATTAGAATGTTTAGTTCGGTGTGCAACTGTTGATTTCTTACATACCATGGCAAGTTCGTGGTTATTCGTAATATTTTACTTTGCAGAACCTAGATCTTCCTGACATGTGTCGAAGAAGCTGATCCCCATATGCTGCATGCATACATCGCTAATGGTCGAATGATTGCTTTATAGATGAGCATAGTGCATTCTACAGCAGTGAGCTTTTCCTATTTATTAATGGGTACACCAGAGCGCGTCTAGCATAGCTTTCATTTAATTTACGATTTATATGAAATCCCTAAGTCAATTGTCGGTCTAGGTAAACGCCAAGGTATTTAATTGCACTATCCCGTGTATTCCATGATATTTCTTCATTGTGTATAATAATATTAGCTGGGTCTGCAAGGCGGCGAAGGGTAATAACTTTAGCTTAACATTAGTTAAGGGCTATGTACCATGTTTCCATCCAGTTTGAGATTGTATTTACGGTGTTACGTAATTTGTTTGCGGCTTCTAGTAGGTCGTTGCTCTGAGTGAGTATGGCCGTGTCATCGGCGTATATAGCTATTGTTGTATTGCCTAGGTGAGGAATATCGTGAACATATAAGTTGAATAATAGCGGTCCCAGTATGAAGCCCTGTGGCACCCTCGCATGGATTGGTCTGGTTGTTGAAATTGTGGAATTGATTCTTACGGAAAAGGTGCGCTGTGTGAGAAATGAACGTATAATACTTATTAGGTAATCGGCGATATCGATGTGTTACAATTTGAATAGTAAATCTTCCGTCCAGACCTTGTCACAGGCCTGGGCAATATCTAAGAATGCTGCGGTGGTATATGCTTTGTTTTCATAACCTCTTTCTATGAATTCCACAATATGCTGTAATGGATGTGTGGTAGAATGCTGAGACCTACACCGAAATTTAAATGGAGGAATTGTGTTATCTCGTTGTAAGTTCTGAAGTAAATCCCTATATATAATTTTTACAATAATGAGAGCAAGCTGATTGGTCTATAGCTTGATGGGACATGCTCCTTTTTGCCAGGTTTACGAAATACTAAATATTTGTTCGTGTTTCCAGGCGGTAGGAAACTACCCAAGTGGCAGACTGGCATTAAACTCTGATGATAAGTAAGCATATTATTTGGTTGAGAGGATTTTAAATACAATATTTGGGATAACATCATATCCAGGTGCTTTTCTTACCTTAAGGCTCATTGTTAGTTTTTCAATTTCCCGTGGCGATGTTAATTTGATTTCATCACGTAGGTTACCCTAACTGGGATGTGACCCTTGTCGTGGGGGCAGGGCTTGCGAGATTTAATGACCCAAGGAGCTATGCCAGTGGTAGTTTAACTACTGGTAGGGCTTCCCTTGCTGGACACGTTCTTGATGAAAATCCAGACTAAGACACATTCACAAATCCTTCGGGTTGGACAATGGGCCAGCACCCCTTTTCCGTAGAAACAAATAAAATGCTAAAAGTTCTATTACCAAGCCTCGGAACATGGACGGCCTAAATAGAAGACGGACAAGCGAGAAAAAACGGACTATGAACTTTGCGACGTGGAATGTACAAGGCATCAATACCAAATATGACGAAGTTTTAAAAGAAATACAGAAGTACAACATCGATATAGCCGTGCTGACGGAAACAAAAAAGAAATGGTCAGATTGCGACGAAGGAGACAAATAAATTCATGTATACAGTGGAGTACCACGAGATAAACGTGCAAGGAGTGGTGTGTCAGTGTTGATTAGTAAGAAATGGAAACGATGGTTTAAAGGATGGGAATACGTAAATGAAAGAATTCTTCAAATAAATATTAAATTAAACGGATAAGTCAACAACAACAATTTTATAGTGAATTAATGACAGTACTGGATAATAACAGTGACCAAAACGAAATTGTGATACTAGGTGATCTGAACGCCAGGATAGGGAGACAGCAGCACGACCAAGTAATTGGAAGATACGGTGAAAAAGTAATAACTGATAGTGGGGAAAGATTAATAGAATGTTGTAACCAATACACATTATGTATTATAAATGGGTTCTTAAACATAAAGATATTCACCGATTCACGTGGACACAACCAACCCGTAACCTTAAATCAATAATTGATTATCTAATAATGCGTCAGGAAACTAGCCTCAAAGTGAAAAATTTTCAAGTACAGCGGGGAGCTGAGTGTGGATCCGACCACTACCTACTGAAAGCTGAGATATACTTCCCATACAAAACATATAATAATAATAAGGGCGTAAATAGGTTAAAAGCATATAATGATAAACGCACAGAAGTAATCCAGAAAATATAATTTAGAGAAGCTCCAAGATTTCTCCACCCAGTATTTGTATAAATTAAGACTAAGTAATAAATTAAATATGATAGAAGAAAATACGGCAAATAAAATGTACGAAAATATTAAAACAGTCATACACGAAGCAGCAAGCGAGGCTGTGGGAGAAGAGCAAAAACAGAAAAGCAATAGACGAAACCAATACTGGTGACGAAATAGTACAGAACAAGAAAGGAAAGTACCATAAGTGGCTATCGACTAGAGATATGGCAGACGGAAGGTGGTATCAAAGAGCTAATAGAGAAGTGAAAAGAAAGATAAGAGAAATAAGAAACAAATTCTGGAAGGAAAGATGTGCAAAGATAAATATTCAGATGGGAAATACAAGAGTCAAAGAAACGTGGAAACTTATATCGACCTTAAGACAGGATGTACGAGAAAATTCATCAATGAATCCCATAAGCACCGAAAGCTGGAGAATGTATTATGAAAAATTGTTAACTGAAGATAGAAGAGAACATATAGAAACTTACAATGAACACCAAGAGGAGGAAAATCGCCTACAAGAAATAGACAGAGACATAGAGATAAAACCGGAAGAAATCGTAAAAGACTTGCGGAAAATGAAAAATGGGAAAACATCAGGGCCTGGGGATATTTGTATTGAATTAGTTCAGTACGAACCTAATATCCTAATAGCAAAATTGCGTATTAAATTTAATGGATGCCTAAGAGGAGATCGTATACAAGATGATTGGAATAAAGCTGTAACATCTTCTATATACAAACATAAAAGGGGTAGACAAGAATGCGAAAACTGTAGAGGTATTAGCGTTATACCCCTCGATAAAAGTCACTAAGGGATTACGACAAGGTTGTAGTATAGCACCAACGTTCTTCAAAATATATCGGAATGGAGCGCTATAAAATTGGAGACGTAAATGTGAACGCATGGGCATACAAATAGGGGATAACACCATATACAGCTTACACTTCGCAGATGACCAGGTGGTCATTGCATCAGATGAAGACGACGCAGCATATATGCTGAGAAAATGAAGAATACTGCAAGTGGTGCATAGATATTAACATCAAGCAAACGGAATATCTTGCAATTGGAAAGAAAGGGGAACATCTTAAGGTTGACGATCAAATTATAATATACAACTGTAGTAGATACAAATACGTTGGTGTCACTATTACAAACGATGGAAGGAATCAGGTCGATGTAAGACAGAAGATAGGACAAGGGAGATCATCGATAAATAAGTTAAATTCAGTATTGTGGTGCAAAGAAATACCTAACTAAGAAAACAAAAAAAAATTATAAAACAATAATAGAGAGCATATCGACTTCCGAGCCTGAAATCTGGGTGCTTACCAAAAGGGAAGAAAATAGACTAAAAGCCCTTGAAATGGATTTTTGGCGCCGTAGTGCTGGAATATCGAGACTGGATCGTACTAGGAATACAGATATAAGGAACATCATGGAGGTGGAAGGAGACATCATTGACACCGTCGAAATGAAGAGATTTTTATGGTATGGACATCTGCAGCGAATGCAAGTAACAAGATCGACACAGAAGGTATGGAACTGGAATCCATCCGAGGGGAGAAAACGCGATAGACCAAGAACAAAGTGGAAAACAGGTGTAGATCAGGCAATGGGATTAAGAGATCTAGACGCTGAAGAATGGAGAGATAGGAAAAGATGTAAAATAGGAAGCGAGAGAAGGCGACAGCTGTAAAGAAAACTCGCAATATATATATATATATATATATATATATTGTGATGAATTTTGATTCGTTAGCTCGTTGATGTCATTTTTATAAGGATACTCGTGCATTATTATGATGTCTTAGAATTTGGCTTCTTTGTGATAAATAATAAAAGGCAGACCATAACGCAGATAACTTCTTGCTTGGTTGGAAACACTGCCAAACTCGTATTTTGATATAAACCTATGACAAAAAGAATTATTGTTAAATATTCTTATTTAAAAGCTTATATATGTAAAGAAATACATATAGAAAAATACAATAAAATGCCTCAAACTCAAACATGAGCTTAGCTCTGATATTTATTAAGCCGCGAAGGAATTTGCTGCATTATCGGAACAATTTGTGGAGATGTGTTTTCGACAATTGTGAAGTACAAAGTGTGTTAAGAGGATTTGTATAGTGTGTTTATAAAGTCAGAACATGTTTGGACAGTGACGTCGATGATATTTGAACATTTTTATATTTATTATTTATTTGTCAAAATATGAATTCCAATGTTGTAATTTGATACAAGTATCCTTTGATTATATTTGTGTATTTTTGCCATCGTTGTTAACTAGATTTTGTCCGTTGTTAAGAAGTTTGTTGATAAAACAATGAACAAGAGAGCATTTTTGTAATTACGTGAGAGTACACGCAATTTTTTGTTCCTGAAATTTAAAATCAATTTACTTCGTTTATTATAATAAAATACGTTTGTTAAAGTTAAAAAAACGAGTTTCTTTAAATAAAGAGTGAGCTAGTTAAACTTACAAAGGTAAATTTCGAGAAATTTGAATCCAGTTCGAAGTTTGAAGAATTAATAGCTGCGCATCGAAGATTTGGGACGCTATTGCATACTACCTGAGGGCTGTATTGAAGGTCAACGTCGGACCTAAGAAATATTCACATATGGATGAAGAGGTTACTCAATAAGGTAAACCAAACATTACATACCTATGCAGAAAATACGAGAGCATCATAGAACAGAGGAAACACCAGAGGATAATATTTAAGACTACCCGAGTTTTATTTTAGAGTTCTTTAAGGCATTTATAGGTTATCGTACGCAGACCGGCTGAAATGTAGAATCAACTTGAGTTTAGCTGCGAATTTGGAAGTTCCTGTATATGTCCATTTTCTCATAGATTTCCAAAACGTCCTATAGAACCGACTTCTGGGATTTAATTAATCATGCTCGAGTGCTAGACCGTGGTTTTTATATATTTTTGTTTAATATTTGGTGGAAAGTTTAAAATTGTCACCTGGCGCCCATTTATTCTCAAAGTATAAAAAGTAATCATTCTATTTAAAATATGATTGCTAGTTGCAAGAAAATTTAATTTATCTATTATATTTTTGTTTCTTCTTCCCTAATTAAATTATATATAACAATATATATATATATATATATATTGCAGTGTAATCTCTTAATATATCTAAATAATTCAAACAGCCCCACGTTGGCTTACGTCAAAAATATATGCTATGTAATATGCTTTTTAAATTAAATATTAAATAAATAAATCAACAGCCCCACGTTGACTGTGATCATAAATATATGCTATGAAATATAAATTTTAATTAAATATAAATTGTATTAATTTTATTTTTTAACTCGGCTAGCTCATTATTTATAATATTCAGGTTGGTTACGCCAATAACATTGGTTATAAATACCAGCATATATAAATTTATAATGATCTCAGGGTTCATTCGTGGTCTCACTTAAATGATAGTTACCAAAACACAACAACAAAAATTTACACACATATAAATAAAAAAATCTGAGTTGACTTATCTTGTTCTCAATAACTTCCAAAGTGTAGTGTATACTATTACTGCTGCTGCTGGCGGTATATTATAATTGTTGTATTGCACTGTCAGCTGGAATCCCGCCAAAACGTTTGACCTCGCTGCTTCTTGTTGATGATTTAGCTCCGTACTAGCACAAATAATTGTCTTATTTGCTTAAAGTGTTGTATTATTTTGTGAGTGAACACTTCTAAACTTCTGTTATACTTCTATCACTTGCTTTAGGTAAGTTGTTAATGCTTTAAATCTTAATAATGAATGCACTTTTAAATTTCTTTGATTTTTTAGGTTATCGATGCAGGAATAAAAATACTCAATTTAACCAATTTTTCAGGTATGAAATTAATTTTAATGCTTTTATAACTCGTAACACTGAACAATATTTTAAATTATATTACAATTATATACACTTTATGATATTTATAAATTATTAAATTCGAACATTATTAAATTTTTATAAGTTTAAGCCACGCCTATTTTTACGCGAATTTGATCCTTAATAAATTAATTTCTTATCACGGAGAACTAAGGAAACACGTCCTTTTGCTTTCAATGCAAAATAACAACTAACTATCACTAAAATATACCAAAATGAACATTTCGCGCAGAAAGAAATATAAATGGACCAATGGGAACGCTCAAAATTATTGTTTACAAAATTCAATTGTTAATTGACAATTTAAATTTACAAATTACAGGATAAATAAATTATTATTCATAAAACTAAATTTATAACTATGATCTACATAAAATAACGCTTCTATTGATACCCAATACGGCCAGATTTGAATTAATAAAAATTACACACTAATAAAAATTCAAAATTTCTAAATTTGAACAAATAGGACATAAAATCATTAAATTCTCACTCTACATTTTACAATATTAATAAATATTTACAAACATTTACCTCTCAAGTACTTATAATAAGATAAATCCCCCAAAACAAATTCTAACCTTTAAAATTACAAAATTTCCCTAATTTTCTAAATTAAACAATAAATAATACTCTTCCACAAAATAAAAGTGTTTCAACACCTTCCTCAAACAACATATTAACTCTTTATGATAATTTTAATACATTAAACTATAAATCCCGTTTATTACACAACTATGTACAAAACATAAATCCATAATAATTAAGTTTTCAATGTTT
>JABXWE010016538.1:0-41368 GCA_014611495.1 Limonius californicus | reverse complement strand
AATATGCAAAACATTATTCATCTCTTGAATATAATTGCAGACATGGAACTTCCCTTAGCTAAAATAAGTATCAAATATCCAAAACGCAATCACACACTTCTTAAAAACAACAGCACATAGTATTAATGCAATTCAGGTATATCATTAATTTAGGCCAAACATTTATTTCCTAGTATGTATTTTACACATATAATTTAAATACCCGTGTAAATTTGCAAATGTACCTTTAACTAAATACACTGTTCAATATCTTAAACGATTAAAAACTTTAAAATGAAAATTATTACCGATGTATTCTAATGAATAAAAGGATGTTATACATATATTTAGTTATTTTTACAATATGTATCTTTACTAACAATTATATTTTCTTTGAAACTTGTGAATTAGCTTTTACTTTATTATAAAATGCTGTTCATAAAAAAACAGTTGGGAAAATATTAAACTACTTGCCATACTTGTTAGGTTAGATACCAGATTTTGTTGCAATTCAACAATCATTAAGAAACTATAAAGGCAATAGTAAATAAAAAGTTACTTCACCGTAACTTACGTTTAGCTTGGGTTGCCGGTTGAGCAGCTACAGTTGTCTGCACTGCCGGTTGGGCATAGGTCGTCTGGTATCCAGTAGCGTTTGCCTGGTAGGTGCCCGTGTACTGCGCCGGCTTAGCAGCAGCCGCTGTCTGTAAATAAAATGACTAATCAGAATTTCAAGTTCTTAATCGCTAAATGTTTTCATTAGAACCAACTTAACATAACCTAACCTAACAGTACACTCGTGGCATATATTTGACCAGTAAAATAAATAAAGGCAAGATTCCTAAACTTCACTTTTTATTTATCTTCTCGCTTGTAGCACAGCTTCAAACTACTGGCCTGCCTGCAATGAATCATTCAACTGACACATGTAGCACACCTATTTCGAAAGTGTTAAACGGCTTTAATGAAACCTGAAGCATGAGCTTCAAGCTTATTACACCTGGGTAAAAATAGTTTGTTTTTCATCTTCAAGCTTAAATATGTTGACAGTATCATAACTTTATAGACAGTTATTTTGAGAATGCAGACATGAACTGCCCACTTGCTGTGATGGTTCAGTTTCCAATTTTTAGTGAAGTTAAAATAGTTCCAGTTCAGTAACCTGGCAGCAAAAAAGATTTATAATCCTAGACTTCGGCTGAAATTTTTTGGAATTTCTTAGCTAGTACCACATATTATAGTGTCTATAAAGCCTAACGCCTTAATGTTTGTAAAACACAATTTAAACAAAAATAAACCTATTTATTGACAAACAATATTCTCTAATCAAGTGAAGTCTCATTTTACAGCTATAATAAAAGCAATTTATAATCAACAGCAAAATCTTACTGTAACCATTCAAAATCATATACCGCTTCTTAACTTTTAACAGTGGCCCCAAATAAAATTCTAGCATAAACATGTTCTCTTTAAAGTATGTACTCTATAGATACCCCAGAGGTATGGTTAGCGAATTATGACACACCTGTAATTCAATTTACTGTGCCAACACCTGACTATTAACTATACCCACAGATTATAAAATTCCATATGCATTACTTATAATTTAACAGTACAAGGATTAGTCCACATTCCATGCTCTTAAAAGTAATATTACAGGAATAAGTCTATAATAATCATGTTTTGATTAACACAAAAGAGCCAAGCCACCTTCGAAAAACCTCTATAATTACCAGCTGCAGTAATTTACTAACTACGAGCCCTGTCCCAAAGTGTTGGCCCAGTTGCATAAAATCATTGAAATGACTTATTTAAGCAAAAAATCAAAACACCTACTAATTTATTTTCACTGAATTACAACTTAATGCCTTAAATAAAGGAAATCACTGATCCACACTAACTATAATATAAGAAACAAACAAAAAAATTGTGATTAATCACTTTTTGATGATTATGCTTTTATACAACTAATACTTGGTTCCTACAGTTACCACTGTGTAATGTCCCCCTTTTTTGCTATAACTGCTTTTATCCGACGGGGCATGGTTTCCACCAACTTCTGACATTCAGCTACTGTAAAATTATTCCAGATATTTTGCAGGCGAGAGCGCAACTCTGATACAGTCCTTGCAGGTTGCACACGAAGTTTTTTTTTCATGATGTGCCATAATGTCTCTCAAGGGGACAGATCTGGGCTGCTAGAAACCCATTTTAATAGTGAAATTTCTCTTTCCAAAACCCAACTTTTCACTTTTTTGGCCGTATGACAGGCTGCGCCGTCCTGCTGGAAAATAAGTTCGATTCCAGCTCGCCTGGCTTCATCAAATTTAGGCCTTAGTTTATCTTCCAGAATGTCAATATACTTTGCAGCGTTTACAATCCCTTCTACAAAGTGTAGTTTACCTACTCCACTGGACGACATCGACCCCCAAACCATTACGGAAGCAGGGAACTTAACTTTTCTTTTCAAACAATCAGAATGAAAAGCCTTTTCTTTGGATCGTATAACCCTACTCCGACTATCACCTGTACAAACTTCAAAACGTGACTCATCACTCCAATGTACTGAGGCCCATTGGACTGGGTCCAATTAATGTGATGTTTTGCCCACCGTAACCTATCCCTTTTTTGTTTTTTAGTAAGCAGAGGTTTCTCTTTTGCCTGAAAAGTGATGTGATATGGTTCTACAGAAACAAAAATGCAATTAGATTTACCTTGCAGGTCCTGTAACCCATTTTTATTGCTGTTCGGTTGCAAGTGGACTTTGAAAATTGTTTTGCTGTTGCTTCACTCCACAAAATACTTAATTCATTATAATTGGAACGCCGGTTTTGTTGTATAATTCGACGTAAAGCTCTTCGGTTAGTATCAGTAACGCCAGATTTTCTTCCAGGAATAGGCTTTTGTGCAACAGATTTGGTTGTTTTAAATAACTTAATGATGTTGCCAATTGTATATCTTGATAAACTGACAAGTTTTCCAATTTCAGACGCAGATTTTCCCGATTGTGACAAGGAAACGATTATTTTACGCACATCTTCAGTAACAGGCTTACCTCGCACCATTGTAACAATAAATCTCGAGCAAATTCACTTTATTAATGTTCTAACGACACTAATAACAACTGCAAGTTGTCAAATACTTGCATCTGTTTCGTAACCCGAAGATAGTATGATTATGATTTGTGCGTTAAATTACACCAAGTATACTTACGTCTTTTTAAATATCCAGCGAGTTAGTCTAAAAATTGCTACAAATGTTGCAATTTGTATAAGAGATAAGACAGTAAGTATAAACGTAAAAAATCATAATGCGATTGGATGCAGCTTCTCCAGTTGAGCTCAAATATAAGAAATTCATTTTTTTTTATGACTGGGCCAACACTTATGGGACAGGGCTCGTATATCAGAGGATACCGCGCCGCTTGCCGCCAAAAGGTGCTGCATTAAGTATTCTTTTGGCAGCGGCGGCGCTTTATCCTTTGAACTGTATATAAAATACTGACCTATGTATGGCACCGCCGACCCGATAACGGCCAAAAGCAGTAAGAACGTTCGAAAATATATAAAAGGCACGCATAGCAGTTCCCCGTCATATCCAACAAATAGTATTTTTTTAATTGGGTGCGTGTATATATGTAGATCGTGACATTTTGGCCTAAGGCCCAACAGACATTTTTTTTTCAATTTGGCCCACCACACCGAAAAGTTGATCTAAACAGTGGTGAACCGCAGATTGTGGGTCCTCAAACAAAACAATCAAAAGGATTCTGGTCTTTTAGACCACTTTAGAATTAAGAGTTTTTATTTTTTAAATTCTCTTACAGATCCGTAAGCAGTTCTTAACCACACGTGAGATTACAATGTTTAAAAAATCATTGATATTGCTTTTAAACGATACATTTAAAGTTGACAGGCAATTGTTGAACTTATATCAGAAAAGAAAATACAAAATGCAAATTCCTTTTACGACATTCTAGTTCAATTTTATAGCAAGTTTCTGAACAGTAAACAGATGAATGACCATTAACTGTAATTCCTCTTGCAAACCTTTTTCAACTTATACTATTGGAGTCAATTTATCTAGCCAACAAATTAACCAATATAAAGATCAATAAAATTCCACCTCTTTCATTAACCTTGCTATCAAGGGGATATTTTCAACTGTTATCGGAGAGTATCCAATATAGCCACTGATATATTAAAATCAAATACTGATATTACACTTATGACTAGGGTTCGGATTTTTAGGCATCTGCCTTTTCCGTTCTAAAGCAGGCAGACAACTATTTTTTATACTAAAATGTATTACGTCGATTTTTGATAACATTAAACCAAATATAAAATTGCCTAAAATGCCTATTTCAAAGATGTCGTGCCTATTTCTAAAAAAATGTTATGGAATAGCTTATTTTTAGGGTTTAATGCCTACAATTCGCCTAAAATCTATTTTAATGCAGTGCTGTACTTGCCAATTCTAGAAAACGCATAGTTTTTTAATTTATGCAAAATATTTAATACCTTCTTGTAGTCTTCGAGGAAAGGTTTTGCGGGGATAGTAGGATTACATTTGGAATTTCCCATTGTATAGGAATTATTGTGTAGACGATGGCCTGTCACCTGAACGCAGTAAAATCTAAATACTGGAGGGTGGAAGAGCACTGACGCAGGTTTGTTCGTTTATTTCGTTTCAAATAATCGTAGCGAATACGTCTTCTATTTTTGAGAACGCATTATTGTTTAATATTTTAAGTGAAAATGCCAAAGACTGAATCAAGTTTGAGTTCCAACTTACGACGTTTAGTGGAAGAAAGTCAGTGTTTTACAATGGATGGAAGAGTTGTATATTGCCAGGACTGCTCAAAAGAGGTATTTTATTATATTACACTTACATTTTTATCGTAGTAGGATATCAATTAGTTGAATTTATTTTTAATTACGTGAAGTGTTCAAAAAAATACCATCTGGACCAACATTTGAAAACTGGTATTCATCTGTCCAACAGTAAAAGGCAAAGAAATAGTGTTCAAACATTCTTAACTAATGTCGGTTTGAACTCTGTGAAAAATCAATTTTCATTTGATTTGTGTGAAGCACTATTAGCCGCAAATATTCCCTGGAATAAATTAGAATGCGATAAGTTTAGAGAATTTTTAGAAAAGTACACCAAACATAACATACCTCGTGAATCAACTGTAAGGAAAAACTATCTAAATGTTTGTTACCAGCAGAAAATCAATTTCATCCGCGAACAAATAGGAAACAATAATATCTGGGCCGCGTTAGATGAAACTACGGAAGCAAACGGTCAAGCAATAGCCAACATGGTAATTGGAAAATTAGATTCGGATGACGTAGGGATTCCCTATTTAATCTGTAGTAAATCATTAGAAAAAACAAACAACGTTACAATGTCACGTTTCATTAACGATTGTTTTCGTTTTCTGTGGCCAAATGGAGGAAATGATGAAAAAGTAAGACTGCTTCTCACCGACGGTGCGCCGCATATGTTAAAAACTGGAAAAAATTTGGAAGTGTTTTATCGTAACATGATACATTCTACTTGCCTTACATTTAGTAGCTGAAACTGTGCGTGAAAATTATCCAACGATAAATAAATTAATTTCAAAAACAAAAAGTTTTCTTAAAAGCCCTTCTTCGGAGAGAACTATATTGCGAAATGTGCCCTGAATTACCACTCCCACCAGAACCAGTTATCACACGCTGGGGGACATGGTTGGAAGCAGCCATATTTTACCACGAAAATTTTCAGAAAATTAAAGCTGTAATAGAAATCATTGACGATAACGCGGACTGTTTGTCAAAAACAAAAGAAGCCTTTCGAAGCTCAGCTATTCAAGCTGAGTTAACATACGTGGTTTCACATTTTAAAATTATTCTACAAACTACGAATGCTTTGGAAGCATCAGCAGAACCATTATGCGAAAATATTCGCAGGACAGAGTGTTTGAGGAAAAACTTGAAGGACGCACCAGGAAAAATTGCAAAAATCGTTGCCAAACGCTTGGAAGAAATTTTAATAAAAAATCCCGGATACTCGCGTTTATTAGAAACTGCCCAAATTTTGTCAGGTGAGTCAACAAACATTCCTTTGAAAATGACCAGCGCAGAACTACCATGTTTCAAATATGCCCCGGTTACCTCATGCGATGTCGAGTGCTCGTTTTCAAGATATAAACAAATTCTTACGGACAGCAGAAGAAGATTAACACCAGAACATTTAAAAAAAATGTTAATATGTTACGTTAATCCTTAGTCTCTTTTTAATGTAAAATTAAGTAAAATGTATAGTCAGTGTTTTTTACATCAAATTTATGTTATTCATCCCAATTATACCTCAAATTTTCTTTTTGTATCAAATAAAAGTTTAAAATTTTTAGATTTGTTACATGCTTATTTTTGCCTAGATAGTGCCTATATTGCATTTTTTAGGTGCCTTTTTGCCTGCCTATAATGAGCATATTTAATGCCTAAAAATCCGAACCCTAGTTATGAATCACTCTGTATATGTAAAATTCAAATTTTCTGCTCTTTTACTTGTGATTGATGCATTTCAAGGCAATTTGGGCTATTTACATACGCTTAAATTATTTTAAAATATATAAATATAATTGTGGTTGTGTTGTCTGCTAAGTTATTTTAAAAGTACTGCTATAACATTGAAGAGAAAATGTCTAAATAGAAACATAGGTACGGCAAGCTGCAACAAACATGGTCTGAAAGCTGAAAACAGCTAATGGAAATGAAATCCTAGTTTCAATTTTTTTTACATTTAATAATTCTGTTTATGAAGAAAGCCTGGATAACCTTCAAAAAGTAACTGAAATTATGGATATAAAAAGCATACCTGGAATTCTTATAAGCCTGTATTTTTAGATCGCAGTAGACCCCCGAATAATAGCCAGCCATTGTTGCTGTATTAAATACATTCTGATTATGGGATTTGAAGTATTTTTGGTGCTTAATAACCAGTGGCTATTAATCTAGTTTAATTATACTATTATATACAATAAAAAAAAAGTTTTAAAATACGTATTTTAGGATGATGGTTGCCAACTTAACCAGTATTAGTTAAATATAATCGTCCTGAAATGGCGTTTTGTGCTCAATATGTATTTTAAGCTTGTCCTTTGAACACCAACAGCAAGGTAGAATCAAATATTTCTAAAAAGTAGTTAAGCTACCTGCTTCTTCATTATTTTTTAATGGGCGAGGATCAAGGTGTTGTTTTTCAAACATCTCTTCGTTCTGAAGCCTGTTGGTTTATTGTACCCTCACTATGACTTTCGCCTGTCTATGGTAATTTGAACCTCAGTACGGATTAATCGTGTCACAGATTGCAGTAGCATGGGACCTACGGTTTTACTTCTTTTCTGACAGAACGTCCACTTTCAGCAAGAAAAATCTCACCCACCCCAGTCAGGTCTACAAGCTACCTAGTAAAATTTGTAGCTAAGTTATACTACAAACTACTATTTTTTAGCTATGTAATTACAGCACAAGTATTACTAAAGTAAGTAGCTATTTTTAGCTATGTTTCACATAAACTTTATGGAACATTATCCTAGCTACCAGCTACATACAATGGCCATAATAAACATTTAATAAAACCAGTGTATGATTAAATTTTAGTAGTTTTCCCTTACCATTATTATTTGTAGTTACTATAACTGGAAATTGTTTTATAGGTACTGTGCCATCTCCAACTATAATGCTTTGCATTTTTATTAATTGAGATATCTACTTATGGAAATTTTAGTTAAGATTTCTAGAAATTGTTTTGAATTGTTATAATCAAATCAAATATTTCTCATAGTCCAATTTATATAGTATAAAAACAGTTTGTTGGTGTCCTACTACAGCTGTTACCATTTTGTAGCTTGCTACTGCTACTACTATTTTAAACCTTGTTACTACTGATACTTTTTTGTAGCTTGCTACTGCTACAACCTTCATTTTGTTCCAAGTACAACACTACTTCATAAAGCTGCAGAAAAACTAGCACTCTACTTACTCTACTACTCTGGCAAACAATGGTAGCTATTCCGTCTCATTTAATATTGTCAGTGTAAATGTTTATGCATCATACTGTCCATATTTTGTTGTAATAAAATTCAAAATATTTATATGGAGTTTATTAAGAACTTTTTAACACAACCTCTAGCATATTACAAACAGCATTTACAAATTAAGAAATATATTATTGCTGTCTACCTTAACATAGCGCTCAAAGCTAAATAATTCTGTTTTTTCTATCTACTGCACAAATTTAACATCGCTTCTATTTGTGATATTTTTAATCATTGATATGTGCTATGCTGATGGAAGAGCCGTTCTGTATCCTAGTAGAGATGATGATATACAATGATTCATTGTAATATAAAAACTAATATATGTATATAAAATTTTTACTGTGCTGGATGGAATTTATGTTATTTACATGATCTTAGATTATGTTCAAAATAATTTAACTGTGGTTGTATTTTCTGTCCAATAATTTAAAGTATTTCTCCATGATTTTAGTATCGACGTTTTTCTTGCTTATAAAGAAAGGTTAGAGATAACCTTTAAAGTTACTGGAATTACTTCAAAATCTTACCTGGAGCTCCTACAGTAAGCCTGCATTTAAAAATCAGATTGCTGTAGACACCCTGTGTAAAACCCAGGCATGCTTAATTGTTTAAATACATTGTGGTTGTGGGGTTTTGGAGTATTTTTTGGTGCTTTTTAACCATTGCCTAATAATCTAGTTTTATTTAAATAAGACATAGTATAAATTTGTTGATGGAAAACTTAAGAACAATTAGTGTATACATCACATATTAAATTTTAAAACATGTATTTTATGATGATGATTTCAAGTCTGGCAGATATTAACTAAATGTAAACATCTCAAATTTCATTTTATACTAAATCTGTATTTTAAATATAGCTATTAAAAACAGTGTTTTTTTAATTATTTTATTGCAAAGAACAATACTGGGAAAAGTACTTTTAAAAAACAACTAGCTACACGATAAAATTTGTAGCTAAGCTATATGCTACTTTCTTAGTTACCTGGCTACACTACAGTTACTATTTAAGGTAGCTACTTTAGTCAAAGTTAACTGTAAAGTATTTGGATAATTGAATGAAGAATAACAAGCTACTTTAGCAAAGTGTAGCTCACTAAACTATATTAAACATTTAATGATACTAATACAAGATATACAGGATGAATTTTTATTACTAGGATTACTAGGCGTTCTCTTACCTCTATTATTCATGGTTATTACATCTACGAATTTTCTTATGCTAATGCTGCTTTCAAAAATAATACTTGGTATTTTTATTAAGTTGGATGCTTATGGAAAACTTTAGTTAATTTTTTTCTACAAATTACTTTGAATATTTTTTAGATAAAAATACTTCCTGCTAGTTTAATAAAATTTAAGTAATGAAAAAATAGTTTCTAGATTTTCAGCTACAGCTAATAATTTTTGTAGCATGCTAGCGCTACAAAGTGCTTTTGTTCCAAGTAGCAATCGTCTTACTCATTTAGTACATATTACCTGTGTAAGTAGGTAGCATTATACTGTCCCTATTTTGTGGTAATAAAATTCATAATGTTTATATGGAGTTTATTATGAACCTCTTAACAAAAGCGTTAGCATATTACAAACAGCATTCAAACAAAACAGGCACGTTTACAAATATACAAATATATTATTGCTTTCTACCTTAATATGGCGCTCCAAGCTAAACAACTCTATGTTTTTTCTATCTACTGCACATATTTAACATCCCTTATATTCGTGATATTTTTTGATCAATGATATGTGCTATGCTGATGTAAGGGCTGTTCTGTATTCTAGTAGAGACTTGATACATAAAATCACTGAGCTCGTTTACCGTGCTAAGTCTATGTCTATAGTCTACAATGACCAACATTATTATCGTATTATTACAGTCTGATTCAAATTATTTGATTGATTGTTTATCAGTAAATATTTGGCTCTTAAGACTACAATATTGGCAAATATAATAGTTCGTTTCACTGCTTATACAATAAAAAGTACTAAAACCAACGTCAAAACTACAATCTCCACTTTGGAATGTACACACTCAAAAATAAGTTTTGTTGGAAATACAATGTTGAAGAAATCAGTTCTTTGAGGGAAATATCAAAATGCTCGCTCGTTTTAATTAAATAATGAGTTTACATTTTCTGCCTTTACCTCAAAAAATGTATCTATTATTTTATTTTAGAATTTCTACACACTAAATTAACTTTAGTACCGATTTTGAAGTACCACTCTTAAAAATTTGGTATGTTCAAGAGCAGCGTATGCCCATTACAACCATCTTCACATGGACTCCATCTGTTCCGTAAGTTCTAAGATGGGACTCTCGCTGAGAGGCAATAAAGGAGGCCATGCGTTACTGGAGAACTGAGGCCCCTAGTATAAAAGTATAATGTGTTTGCGGTATCGTACAAGCAAAACAAAAACACTCTCAAACTAAAAATAATATTCGCATGCAATTATTTTGTTAAATAAAACAAAAACTTGCTTAAACTTATTAAATATTGATATATTTAGTAGCTGCATACAGTAATAATAATAATTGTAATAAACTAATACAAATAATATACTAACAACTACAACATAGTAACACAAAAACAAACATTTGTACTAGATATATACAGGCTTCTATTAAATATTTGGTTCAGATTGTAATACTTTACGTTGAAACATTCCTCCACAATTTTAATGTCTAAAAACTTTTAGTTAATATTTAAACTACTTACAACAGACTTATTAAGGTAGTGATAGTAGAAACTTAAATTTTAAATGTGAAGATTATGCAACAGATTTTATCTAACCTAACTGTGTATACAGTGTGATAAAGAAAAACCTGAAAATGCGTTTGTTATTAAAATTTGATAGGTATGTTCATAAAAATATTTTCCATTTATCAGAAATTAAAAAAGTGTTGGAACTATAGTTACCTAATAAAAAAAATAAATTTTGATAGAATTTTTTATGTATTACTGTAACATAATTTATTTTTTCTTAAACCATGTTTTATCGATGTTCAGATATTTTTTGGAAAAATGAAAAGTATATGACCGTATTTTCGTTTTTAGATTAAACTTTTTAACCGGAAACGTAAATTGTTTAAATGCGATGTGTAAAATAGTAGAAGTGTTGAAGGTGAAGCAGTTACTTTTTTAACCAAGAATATAATATACCACTGTCTGCTGTAAGTATTTCAAATAAAGAGTGCATCATGACTCTCATTCAGAAGTAATCATTTTGCATTATAACAAACTGCTGTATCAACAAGGATTTCAAATTCCCATCTAATGGGATTTTCCTTCAGACCAAAAAAAAAAAACAAAAACATAACTTATTAAAATTTAGCAACATTCGCGATATCTGTAGTAATATTAATATGATACACATTGAATCTACAATATTAGATATTCAAGAGAAACCTGCTTAATATTCAAAGATATTGTGGTACCTGGCTCCACGTTGGAAGTGGTGCTTGCCATGCCGGTGGTGGAGGTATGGGTTCTGAGATTTGACAAGAAGTTTGTAAGCTACCTGGTAATGAATTCCAAGCTTCTCCAGAACCTTCAACAATAGCCTGAAAGGTGATTAAGTCTTTATTCTCGGTTTCGTTTAATGGTAATGGAGGTAAGACGGGTTGTTGCTGAGCAATTTTGTAGCTTGCCTGCCTCAACATATGTCTGCGTGCTAACGAATGATTAGTTTCTAAACTATTACTAGAGGACTGGTGTGACATGGCACATTGTTTTTGCAAGATCTGCCGCTTCTGTTGCAGCAGGCGGTGCTGCATAGCGGTTTGTAATTGGAGGGGCTCTGGACTCGTGCTTGTGTAGCTAAAATTATCTGGTAAGCTAATTCTCTTGTTGCTACGAGGCTGCAAATATTGACTGTGCTGCTTTTGCCTCTGAGAAGCCTCTTCTGGGGGTTCCCTCGCTTGGTATTGTGTTTGCAGCCTCTGAGCTTCACGTTGAACTAAATGCAATTCAAGCACACCCTTTGCTTTACAATTTTCACTTAACTTTTGTGAGTTAAAAGCAATAACTCCTCCATTATTAGATGTATCTGTAACTTGTTGTGCTACCAAACCATCGCTCGCTCGTCTTCCTTCTCTAAAGTCTACCGGAGAACGTGTAACTGCTCTATTGGTGGTTTTTATACTAGGTAAATATACTAATGGATTATGTCTATGTAACGCAGATCGTGTGCTAGTTGAGTAATTCACATGAGAAGGTGCAATAGCACTTGCACTAGTTAGTACTGGTTCTGGTAAATTTCTATCACTTGTGGTACAACTCGGCAAACTACTTGCAAGCTCACTTGAATCGGAAAGCTGATACTCCAGACTCTCAAAGTTACTATCACAACTCAAATTTTGACTAAGACTTTTCGATGTGTTAAAGTTTGTGGCAACACCACTTGAGGAACTTGAGGATGTGTAACTTAGCCGTGGATTATGATCTTCCAGATCTGTCTCCACTCCTTCATCGGTAGAACTTGAATACTGTGTTTGAATCTCGCCACTTCTGTAGCCCCTACAATAATTAACAATGATCTGTATGTTGCATTAAAGGCACAAGTGATTGCAATAACATAATCACAATGTGTAACAAATTGATAGAACATTTGCACATTGTCATCCCACACTATGCCCTACAGCACTAATTTATTTATATTGTACTAGTGAGTAGCAAGGGTAATCCTAGCAGATATTCTGGCATTGGATCATGGGTGTCTTCTTATTCAACCTACCAATCTTAATATCACATGCAGGTAAGGTTGAGGAGAAAAACAATGTTACTTATAGTAAAATTTATGTAATATCTACATATCTATTTGTATGAGATGAAAAGCTCTTATTTACATATGGAGCATGCTGTATGTAAAGGTACTTGGATTTGTGAACTTGATTTATGCAAAGGGAAATGTATTAAGTGTTTTGGAGAACATTAACTATGGTTTTTAATAAATTACTTCTATTTCTTTCTAACAATTAGTGCTGTCAAACGATTCCGAGTCTAGAATCGGAATTGGTTCTTTAGCTTTAAGAATTGGTTCTGCAGCGTTGTTAAAACCGAAATGGAATTCCGATTCTAGAATCGAGAATCGAAATCTGATTCATCAATACAGCTTAAGCAATTTTGTATTTGTCACGATCATAAATAAAAAATAAATTAAAAAGTGTTGATTATAGGTTTCAGATGGTACTACCAAGTATGTAATACATATATTTATATTAGAAGATTCTAAAATCGTAAAATAAATACCGATTATAGGTTCGAAGACTTCCATAATTCTGAAATTGAAAGACTAATCTTACTTCTCCTATCAATTTATTTTTCAATTCTAAAGATGTGAATTTGGAACCTATTTTCAATCCTGGAATCGCAAACCATTCTTGTTTCAAGAGAAGACAAATGATTCTTGATTTTAAAATTGGGAAACTATTCTAGATTCTAGAACGGAAAAACGAATTTTGATTCTAGAATCAAGAATCGAAATCCGATTCTAGAATCGAGAACCAAATCTTGTGGGATCAATCCTTTTCAGAATCGAGAATGGATTCTTCAAGATTTCCGATTCTTGACAGCACTACTAACAATATTCAAGAAATACACGTTCCTCAATTAATGTGAATTATAACCACTAACTAGATTCATATACTTTTTTCCCAAATTAAATAGAGAAAAACAAACCATAACCAGAATACCAATTTTATTTTTAAAAACTATACTTAAGTAAAAACATTTAATTAAAGAACAAATAATAAAATTATTCGGAACACTAGTATTGTTATTACCTATAGATGTTAAGTAAAAATGTTTGTGGGTATAAAGCAATTTTTCAATCTACTAGGATGCCCCTAAATAATTTTAAAAACTTTCAGTAACTAACTTTAGATTAAAGAAAAAATGGTGATATTATCTAGAATTCTAGTTTTATTTAAATGAGCAAACAAGTTTCTGAACGTAAAGCATTTTTCAGTATGCTGGGGAATTCCCCAGATAATGTAATAATGCTCTTCGAAATGTAATTCACCATTTTATAGAGGAGCCTTCTCAAACTGTAATCTCCATAGTGTTTCCAAGAATACGTAACCAAAAGTTAACAGGTAAATCTACAATTTCAGTAAGTTTTTTTATTTTGCTGCTTATGAAAAGTCATCAAAAACAGTAGGATTTAGCAAGGAGCAACAATGGCTTGTGTCCATCAATATTAAACCAAAATGTACTGTGGAAGCTAAAGGTCTTCAAAAGATCTGTTGCCTTACAAAAGTAAAACTTTATTGTCCAAGATCTACATCATACAACAACAAAGGCTGAATAAATAAAAAAGTAAAGTCGAATCAGAAAGCAAACATATCAATAATAAATTACTAATAAATCAGTAACTACACAATGGGAAGATCTACTTTCTAATTCAATTTTTTGTAATACAACACACACTACCTAACAAAATTTAATAGACTACAACACTGCAACACAAATGTTCTACATACCCCGTGCTAAACCTGCTTAATGAACCTTTATTGTCAGACTCTAATGGCTGTTGTCCGTAAGCATTTTGCATATAAGAATATGTGTGCATGTGGTTCAAATAATCTCTAAACGGCGGCACATCTGGGTGTGCAGGTGGCACAGGCGAAGACTGCAAAGTAGCCATGAGTTTCGAAGCTTCACTTGACATTGCAAATGTAGTCGTAGTTGACTGCTGCAAGATTTTTAAAGCGTCGTCACTGTTGGTTGCAGCCAGCAATTTAGCGGCGTCAATCCCGTGAGATGGCGGGGAATCACAACTTCTGGGGGAATCACAAGTTCTTTGGGCGGTACTAAGCTTACTATTACTCGAAGTAGGAGCGGTTGTGGAATGCTGCAAGAGTCGCCTGCAGTCTTCACTTGTGCTGGCTCTACCAATTTTACGCATGGCTTGCTCTGCAACATTGGAGGGCCTCCGCCTCTGCACTTCGCGACCACCCGTATGGCTTTCACCACCACTCACAAGCTGATTTCTTAATTTATCTAGCAACAGGTAGTATATGGCTGCATGGTGGTCATAACTACCCATTCTTATTGACTGAAATTTTAAGATTTTATAATTATTTATTGGGAAAGAAAATAATTATATGTAACAATCACCTCTCTTGTTTTTGAACTGTCAATGCCTAAGCTTTGCATCAGGCGCAGTATTTGCTCATTTGGTTGTGCTGTACTGGATGGGACGGACGAAGGTAATGCAGCTGGAACTTCAACTTGCATCCACCTATGTCTTTTTATTTGAGCTACACCGTATCGTTTGGTGGGATCCAGAACAAGCATTTTTCGTATCAGAGATTCACAATCTGCAATCAAAAAAAAGGTTCATATTTTAGAGTGCAACTGAAATCAAACATATAATTAGTCTTAATGATGTAGTGGTATCAAGGCGTACCCCAGAAGGACTGAGCACTTCAACTATACATTGCTAAACATTAATTATTTTTAATTTTAAATTCTCTTGTTTGCCAGAGACACCTGTGAGATAAATTTGGTGTCATTAACTTAATTATTCGTTGCGACGATCCTGGTTTAATGTTAAATGACATTTCTGCAACGCAGTAGATATTGTTCCACATATGGACTATTAACGAAGAAGCCAACTATTGATCATGTTGCAATTAACCTCTACTGAACTAAATTCAATAAAATGTAAAAAATTTTACTCAAAATTTATGGAAATGGCTGATTGCAAATATACAGGGTGTCCCATGACGTGAGGTCACTACTTCACATAGGAGTAGGAGAGATAAAAAGAAGTCAAAACTAAAGAGTGATCATTTTCTCTTAATGGACTATTAAAGAAGTTATGACTTATTTTAGTTAAATACTGAAGCAGCCGAAGCAATAATAGTTATTTATGATATAAGTGCTAAAAGTGACATTTTATTCCTTCGAAAAAAATAAAATCACTTTTAGCACGTATATCATACACTATTTTTTCTACAAACACCATTAAAAGTACAAATCAATGCACTTCTTACGTTATTAAATTTCTAAAATATCATTTTGAAATCCAATTGTTCATGAAGTTTATTGTTGCTAAGGTAATGAAAATTCGATCGTTTGTTGACAAGTAACTTCAAATCTCGTGACAGCGACGAAGAACATTTTTTGTTTGCAAGTAAAACACTATCCACTTCAGATTACTTATTCTAACTGTAGTTTCTCTAACTGTACATTTAATTAAGTAAGTAAATATTCCTTTGATTTAAAATTTCTTAATTTTTTTATAATATCGCACCAGTGCTGAAAGTAAATTACTTTTAGCACTAATGCCATAAAATCACATTTTAGACACTGACAGCATGCGTTAAAAATTAAACTTTTACTGATGTTTGTAGAAAAATGATATTAAGTGGTATTTAATACAAACTGTTTACGATACTATGGAAATGATATTATTTACTTGTATGTCAAACAGTAAAGCACCTTAAAGTTGATTTCTCTGCTTACGTTTATTAATAGTGTTGATAATGTTTACTTTTACGAGAGTACGCCGATTTCATTACATGTATGGTTTTTGTGATGAAAACCCAGTAGCAGCTGCTCGAGAGTATGGACTGAGATTTCCAAATCGGCGATTTCCCGACCGACGAGTTTTCCAACCAGTGCGCAACCACCTACATGAATACGGAACTTTCCCGAAACCGTCGACTGAGCGTCCAATACAGCAATACGAGACAATTAGGACAACATACTGCGAGAAATCAATAATAATCCCAGCACCCATGTTCGCGTGTATCTGCACAAGTTAATGTACCACGAATGCGAGTTTGGAGAACATTAGAAGGTCACGGTTTATATCCATTTCATATCCAGCCTGTTCATCCCTCTTACCTACAGATTTCGCTAGTCGTCTGCAATTTTGCCGCTGGATCATTCAAAAGTCAAAATCTACGAAATAAAATTTTATTCATGGATGAGGCATCATTTACAAGGAATGGATTAACAAACAGAAAGAATAGGTAGTCACTATTGGGATTTGGAGAATCCACACGAAATCACAGTGTTAAATTATCAACATAGATTTTCAGTGAATATCTGGTGTGGAATTATTGATAACATGCTCATTGGTCCATTCGTTTTTGAGAACCGTTTAACCGCCGACAGATATTTAAATTTTCTAGAAGAGCATTTGGAAGGATTGTTAGATGATGTCCCTCTGGCGATCAGACCTTGTATGTGGTACCAGCACGATAGTTCCTCTGCACACTTTGCGTTACGTGTAGACATTTTTTGAATCAACGGTTTGAAGGATGAGGTAGAGGAGAACAGCACCCCTGGCCCCAAGATCTCCAGATTGAACTTTTTTAGATTATTATTTATGGGGCCATATGAAAGACATGGTATACCAAACACCATTAGAGACTGTTGTGGCCATTTTGAACAATCTTTATATTGAATTTAAACTAAAATAAAAATAAATATTGGCTTTTCTGAAATTGTAATCATTTAATAAATAATAATTTAACACTGTATTTTGAAAACGGTTTACCTTAGGGCATAACTTTATTAGAATTTTTAACTATATTTGGTCTAAAGATTACGTAGGTACACGAAGTAGTGACTTCACATCGTGGGACACCCTGTAGAAAACAATGCATTCTAAGAATTATTTAACATGAAAGTGCACCTTTCCTGTAATATTACTATTCATTTATAATGTTTGTGCTGTTGTTTTAGATCTACATTTCTACTATTGTATTTTTAAACAATGTATTACAATTACCAGCGTTGGAAAACAAAAAAAATGTAAATCACTTTCAGACTCTAATTGCCACTTTTCTTCCCCCTTATTAAAATTTATAACTGTACATTCAGAACTCTGCACCTACTTTATTCCTATAATTCAAAGGGCACGTTGAGGTAAATATGAAAGCTCTTTATAAGTTTATATTCAAAATGGAAACTCGATCGTTAAAACGAGTAAAAAGAACACTGAAGTTACCTTCAGGCACTCAAATATACATGAAAACGTTTTGAGACATAATTGCACATAATGACAATATCATTATAATGAGAAGGAATGTTAAATAAACTTATTAAATTCAAATGCCTTTGTGGTTAAATTTATATGCTAGGCAGAGAGTAATACTTAATAAATAACTTGTAATTAAAAAAATGGTATTTTATAATGTGTGTAAAATTTATTCTAGTTAGAAAATATCACGACGTGGTGTAGTGATTTTTTAAATTATTTAAAAAGATGAGATTCAAATTAATATTTATCAGTTACATAACGTATTATTTAATCTCAACGCTGAATTCTGATAATAGCACGTGCAATAAAATCATTTCTACAAGGAAAAATGAATTATACAAAGAAGTTTACGTATTAAACAAAATAACATAACATGTGCTGTGTTATTTTGTTTAAATTAAAAGACTCAAGGATGTATAGAAAACAAATAGTTTAAAAGGCGTTCACTTAAACTATCTGTAACTGTTTATCCGCAAAAATGGGCCAATGTCTTATATAATTAGATAATTTTGAGAGTCAAGGTTGGCTACAGTCTGCTGCTCTAAAAATACAATGCATTGTGAAGCAAGTCGGGTCTTTCCCTCCCGATTCAAGTATCCTTTGCGTCAATACATATTGCTTCTTTTGTTTACCATATAAGTAAGATTTAAGTTTAAAGTAGAACATTCGAAATCCCAAACAACGAAGCTGTTTTGTCTTATGAATAATATTTATACTGCTAATAGTTTATTTACGTCGCAACGTTTTAACCATACTAGTTCCATAGAAGTAAATATATCCCACTATCTACGTAACAGGAAAATTAGATCAAAAATTAGATTAAAAAAATACTTTTATTTATATAAAGCAGAAATGATTCTTCTCTGGGATTTCCTTATAGTAGGTATACAGAGTGTCTGTTTCATGTAAGATTCGCTTATATCTCCTTCATAATTCAAAATATCAGCATTTCTATTAATAAAAGTTGTAAACATTTTATTCTTCTACTTCTACTTCTTCTTCTTCTTTGTCTTTCCCTTCTTGCCATTACAACGTTGGGGTCTCTATCTGTCTTCTAAAATTGTCCCTGTTTCCTGCCATTTTCTTCACTTCCGTTAGTGTCTTCCTTTTTATTGACTCTATTAATGTTAGATCAGGGGCGGTTAACTCGCGGCCCGCCAGCCTTCCCCTTAGACACTATACCCAAGTCACAGATTAAGGAATTAATGCAGCGTCTGCAAGGAGCCTTCGAAAATCCTCAATAATTACTAGCTGCAGTTGTTTACTAACAATATTAAAATATGCTGCAGTAGGTACTCTTTTGAGGTGGCGGCGAGGCGGTGTCATTTGAACTGTATACAATACAATACCAATGTCGCAGCAGCCGTCTTTTTGATCTAGATACAGCGCCGCCGACCTAACAACGGCTAGAAGCAGCAGGAACGGTTGAGAGTTAGGCTGCCCAGATATAAAAAAGGTGCGCATGGCGGTTCCCCGTCAGTTCTTCATAGGGATAACAAAAGGGTAAATACATAACCATGTTATATACACTTACGATTAAATAAAGTGATGCCAAATAGTTTTTCTTTCTCATTTTTTCCCTGTATAATATGCAATAAATAAAAAAAAATGGGTGCGTGTACATATGTACTTATAACATTTTGGTCTGCGGCCCAGTAGACGTACTTATTTAATTCATTCATTCAAAAAGGTTGGCCACCTCTGTGATAAATTGCCGCTCCATGTTTTCCGCTCGCTCATCTCCTTTCTATTCTTGCCTCGTTAGGCTATTTCGGCGTTTTGTTGTTTTCCATCAGTACTACGTGCCCTAGCCATTTTAGTTGTTTATTTCGTTTTATGTGAACCAGAAGTTTCAGTTCAAAATGTTCTGTCATGACCTGGTTTCCATTTTGATCTCTTCTCGTTTTTTTTTTTTGTACTTTACGTTGGTATTTCATCTCTGTAGGCGTTATTTTTGATTTGTGTTTATCTATCCATCATTGTTTAGCTTTCAGACCCATAGCTGAATGTTGATACATATTGTTTTATATAAAAGTATTTTCGATTTTTTGCTTATTTCTCGCTTTCCAATGATCGTTTTGTTTGTTATGTAAAGTTTATATGTTTTACTCGTTCTATTCTGTCTTCTATTCTCTCTACTGTTTTGTTGTATATTCTTATTTCTTCTTCTTCTAGGGGTCCTTGGTCCTTTGATAAATTTATTATTTTACTTTTCTCGTCATTAATCATCAGACCTTTATTTTCCATCTGTTCCACCCACTCCTTTAATATTGTTTGGAATTATCTTATGCTATTGGCCACTAGTACTACAGTATTTGCCTAGGCCAGCGACTGTAGGTAGATTAGTTTTAAGTTCCTAATTTCTGTTTTCGTCTTTTTTATATTTGTTTGACACTGCTTTACTATTTTGTTCGTTAGTATTATAAACAATAGTGGGCTCAGGCTATCACCTTGACTGAGCATTCCCTCAGATTTAAATTCTTTGAGCATCTGCCGTTGTCTTACTCATCCTTCTACATTCTTAAATATGTTTTCAATTGTGTTTCTTAGATTTGCAGTGACATTCATTTCTTCTAGTAGGTATCCTCCATATGTAGTGTTTTGGCACTGTGTCGAAAGTCGCTTTCAGGTCAAGGAATGTCAGATGTAAGGTTTTTCCCTTGTCCCTTGTCTAAGTACTCTCTCTCATCGTTGGTAGGGAAACTATGTGGTCACGTGTTTGTGTCCTTGCCTGTATACTCCTTGTTCTTGCAGTAATTCATGTTCTATCTTGTCTTTAAGTTTCCTTTCTAGTGTATTTTTGGGCATACTTTGAATGCTACTAGTGTCAAGTTCTTTGTGTTTTCTTTCTTGATTGTTAATAATATTATAAGGTTTTTCCCATTTTATTCAGCATATCTTAAAATTATTAAAGGAATTTTGAAAGCTATTCAATATCTTTGTGCAGATCACGTATATCAGAGGAATGACAACATTTAAAAATGGTATAAACATTTGATTTTTTATTATACAATTGAATCCTGTAATGGAAATACTACAATTCTACTGATTTTATTGATTAATTTATGTAAATTGAAAACATTGAAAAAAGTTAGCTATTGCAGACTGTTTACATGAATAAGCAAACAGCATAGTAAAATTTTACAACCACCAATTATTTTAAATTGCTTTACCATTAGTATTTATTATACCTTTTACGCAATAAAAACCAAAACCATTAAATATTTTTTTGATCAACCAATGTCACTGTTAAAGTACAAATAATTAATATTGTTCCAATAGTAATAATTACAAGTTGTTCGAGTATGTTACAGCATTTATTTTAATCTAGAAAAGTGGTTATACGAATCACTCTTTGATGAAACATTTCTTCATGAACGCGCTACAATGCTTTCTTAGAGATACAAATACAATTAGTTTTACACGTGAAATACATTTGTAAGTGAAAAACCAGTCAGTGTTAATAAAAATTTAGAAAAAAATAATCAATAAACTCTCTAGTACTGTAAAAATGTAACTTTTTACATCGACAAACGATTGTATTGGTTTCCCTGTCCGCCTCGAGATTTAAGGCCGCCTACCTCAACGCTTGAAAGCGAAGTGCAGCCAATGTAAAAAACAATACGTATAATATACGATAAAGAAAATTGGTAACAGAACCTTGGCATTGTTCTGACTGTAAGAAAATCTTGAAATTAGGTTTGTGTGCATTTGGTCCTTCAAGAATGGTAGTTTTTCTACGAAGGTGAAAATATTTTACCAAATTAACTCTACATATATATATCGTAAAAGTAGGTTCATATACGGAAATTTTGTAGTTTTTATTCACCTTATAAGATTTATTTGATAATTTTTTCGATCTTAGATAATTGTCTACTAGATAAAATGCAAGTGAAAAGGTCGCCTTTTCGCATAGTTACGGAACAACAGAAAATGTCAATTTTGGCTAATTTTGAGTCACTGTAGAAGTCCCTTAAGTAAAAGTCATGTAGTTTCAGTCGGGGAGTACTTTTGATATTTAAAATACGATCTCTAACTTCCATTTTAAGAGGGGGTGACATTAATTTAACTGTACAATGGCACACCCTGTATTTTAGACTAGTTCTATTGTGTCTTTTTCTCTTTTAAAAACTGTAATATAACTGTTGCTTTAAGGTTAATAATAAGTGATATTTGCATTTAAAATTACGTCTGTAATTAGTGCCTCCCTTATTGTTAATTTTAGGTGGTAAAAAAAAAACTTAATGCAACTCATGCAATGGGAGCCGTCAATTTAACTGTTTCCATGGCACATCCTGTATTTTAGACTAGTTCTATTGTATGTATTTTTCTCTCTTAAAAACTGTTATATAAATGTCGATTTAAAGTTAATAATAAGAGAGATGTTTGCATTTGAAATGACGTCTGTAACTAGTGAAAATAATTATTCAAATGCAGTTGCCTCCCTTATTAATTTTAGGGGATGAAACAAAAACTACAAAAGTACCCACCATGCAGTCAGTCGGAGAGTCCTTTTGATATTCAAAACAAGAAACCGTTTTAAGAGAAGGTGACATTAATTTAGCTGCTTGACTGGAACACCCTGTATTTTTAGACTACTTCGATTGTATAACTCTTCTCTTTTAAAAACTATATTACAACTGTCGACCTAAAGTTAAGCCAGATATTTGCGTTTGCAATGACGTCTGTAATAAGTGGCTATAATTATTCAAATGCAAATAAGTATCTCACTTGTTATTAATATTGGGAGGACTGAAAAAATATATTTAAGTGTAAGTCATGGAATTTCAGGCGAATAGTATTCTTAAGTAGGATACCACATTACCTTAAATGTTTCTATGGTGTAGTTCAATTGTATGACTGTTTTTCCACTAAACCACTATACAACTGCCGACCTAAAATGAATATTAAGCGAGATATTTGCATTTGCAATGACGTCTGTAATAAGTGGCCATAATTATTCAAATGCAAATATATCGTTTATTATTAATTTTAGGGGAACAGAAAAAATATATTTAAGTAAAAGGTATGCAGTTTCAGGGGGGAGTATTTTGGATATGCTTAACAAGATTTCCGGTTTAATCGGATGGAAATTATTGTGTTAATGTTTTTAAACGGATCACCCTGTGTAGACTAATTCTGTTGTATATTTTTTCTTAAAAAACCTTAATTGGGGGCCTAAAAATAATAATAAGCGAGGTATTTGCATTTGAATAATCATTTTCACTAGTTACAGACGTTATTTCAAATGCAAATATCTCGCTTATTATTTACTTTAGGTAGACAGTTGTGTTATAGTTTTTTAAAGATAAAGAGGCATAAAATCGAACTAGTTTACAATACAGGGCGTTCGATTGAAACAATTAAAGTAATGTCACTTCGCGTAAAACGAAACAAAGGTATCTAGATTTGTATGCTCAACATACTCATTGTTTAAAAGTAAATTACTTTCATTTTAAACATGTATTTTCTGTAGCTAATAATAACTGGGCGAATCAACTCGTACTGTATATCTACGCAAATACTACAATGAATACAGCATTTTTCAATCATTCAGACAGTATTATACAGAAGCGCTCTCTTCCTGTAGCGTCGGCGTATGCACTTTATTTATGAACCTTTGTGCGAATGACGATAAAAATAAGCCGTCAGAGATTTGTATATTTATACGACTGTAATTAATTTTTTGAGGTCATCCTTTATATAGGTGCAACATACACCTTCGCGGGATCACGACGGAGGACCATGAGACGCTCGACGACCGGCATTGACGCTCAAGTTATTTCAGAGCCAATGAGAAATGTCATTTATTTTTGCAAATCGCGAAAAACCATTTCTAATATCTGCGCCAATATAAATTCCCGGCTATAAAATCGTATAAAGAGAAAATTTTTGTTTATTTTTGGACAGCGCGCACGCTAACGGTTCGCGAAATTCAGCACAATATTTACTTATTAAAGATGATACTTAAATTTAATGCAAGAATCAACACCGAAGCCAGCGCAAACAGAGTTTAAAAGTTATTGAGTACACACCGGAAAATACCTGGAATTAATATATATTTATTTTGTTCAATGTTTGCGAAGTTTTTGGAAAGTCGGCCGCAAAGAGCGAAGGGCTCACCGCTATTTAGCAATTCAGAAAGGGCGCGCAGGTAAACGTTTGTGAACATGCGTAACATAAAAGTGATTGGATCATGATGCACATAACAAAATCAGTAAATTGTATCGCGGAAAATAAAAGTTTTTGAGAGCTTTATGTACGCGCGTCGGGGGAGCACAAAATAGTTCTCCACCCCGACCTTTAAAAAGCGCTCCGAGGGCATTTAAACGTCCTCCGCAAACTGTCAATGGGGTTTGGGGTTCCACAATTGACGTCAGAGACGTGCGTCACAGTCAGGAGCACGCACGGGAAAAGTGAACATCTCTTCACAAAATTGACACATTTATTACGAACGAAATTTTCAAAATAAAACACTCTATGCTGCATATCACGCGAACAAAACATTTACCAGATTTACATGAAACGCTAATGTTTAACAAACAAAAACTCTCCAATTAGATAAGTGGCTGTAATTAAAGTTGTCCTACCTTAATTTGTTTAAATAAAGCTTACATTTTTAATTATTGCGCTAATTTGAGACATACAAAGTGTCTAAAATTAGAAACCCTACAGCTTCAGGTTTATAAACAACGCAGGTATTCGTTTAGCCTAAAATAGATCTGAATTTTTTGCTTTCGAAATGAACAACCTACATTCGTTAAAATAAAATGTAGCTAAGCTACCATGGAAAGCCTACAAATATTTGGTTGACGTTGGAATGAAATAGAAATTCTCTTATTGATTGTGTCAATATTGAGTAACTATTGTAAAAAATGAGATAAATACAAAAAATCGCAAAATATATTTTTAATTGACTCTTTTGCATGTAATTATTTCGATTAGTTTAGTTTTTCAATTTTGGATTTAAAATAATGGACCTTGGCATGATAAAATCTAAATTTTCTTGTATTTTCATTTAACATTAAAACTAGTATTTATATAGTTTTTTGTCATTATGAAACTGGACAGTATTACGGGCTAAAACAACCGATTTCATGGTTTCTTTAACAATTACGGTAAGTAATTAAAAAATGGCTTAGTGATTTGTTTGTTTTGATTGGGCGAGATCTAGGAAGCGGTTTTTCAAGTATGACTCAATTTAAATGAGTATCCCCTAGTAAACTAATATGCTAATGGCATTGTCCTAGTAGTAGGGAACATAAATGATCCCCAAAGACAATGAGTATGGTAAGATGCTACATTTTATCGATATTAATGTATGGGATGGAAGCGTGGACATTGAAGAAAGAAGACATTAAAAGATTGGAAGCGGTAAAGATGTGGATTTAAAGAATATTACTAAGAATATCGTGGACAGAAAGAGTGGCAAATGGAGAGGTGCTTAGAAGAATGAATAAGGAATTAGAAGTAATGAAAACAGTGAAAAGCAGAAATCTACAGTATTTCGGACACATTATGAGAGGACCAAAATATACATTGCTACAACTCATAGTCCAAGGAAAAGTAGAGGGAAAAAGGAACGTTGGACGAAGGAGAACATCCTGGCTACGCAACCTCAGAGAATGGCATGGCTGCAGCATCATCGAACTATTTAGAGTAGCCGTGAATGAAGTACCAATAGCTGTGATGATTGCCAACCTCCAGTAAGGAGACGGCACCCTCAAGGAAAAGAAAGACTATAAGATCTGGAAATGGAGGTGAACATTAATAAGACCTAAATTCTACGCGTCGTCAAAAAAGGAACGGAAGAAAATCCAAACATAGACCAATACGAATATGTGGGAACAGTAATCGGCACGAATGGGAAGATAGAACAAGAAGTGAGAAACAGGATAAGTGGGGCGAACAGAATATATTACCAGATAAATAACATCCTAATATGAAAAAAGAACTAAGCCCAGAAACCAAAATATACCTGTACAAAACGATATAAACATCTACACTTAGGTATGGGGCAGAATAGTGGACACTACTCGATAAATATAAATCTATGGCAACTACAGCAGAAATGAAGTACTTCAGAGAAGTACAAGGAAAAACAAGAAGAGATATGGTGAGTAACAAAAGCATAGTAAACAATCTAAATCTGAAACCACCGGTAGAAGAAATAGAAGAAAAACAATTAAATTCGTATGGTCATTTAGTACGTATGAGAAAGGAAGGAATTCCCAAAAAGTTGATGGAAATGCAAGCTGAAGACAAAAGAAGAGAAGGCAGACCGAGGATCCAGTCAGAAGAAAACATCAGGAAAATGGCAGAGAAAAGAGGGAAGACCATCGACAGAAGCAACAATTTTAGCAATATGTGGACAACTTCAGGACTTATGTCCTGAAGTTGTTTCCATTTTTCATGGCATTTTTAGTCCATACTAAAAACGCCACGAGTCATAACTGTGTAGTAAGTAGAGAAAAAACAAGAAGTGATGTAAGACGTGATTTTTAAGCATCTCCCGCACTTAATTGATTGATTTTGAGTCAATTTAAATGAGTTTGCATATCAAGACGAAATACAGAGTGAGCCACGTATCTTGTAACCCCTGGAAAAATACCATGCTGCCAACCCAACATACACATATCTATGAAATTAAAACCACTGACACTATTTTATTGAATAAATACATCAAAGGGGGTATTTTATTTATAAGTGAGTTGTCTGTGGCTGTTTGAGCGTCAGTTTACCACCACTAGCATTGAAGTTAAGATTTACTAAAATAATCATTTATTTACTGTTTCAAAATGTTCAGTTATGACGTTATATATGAAAGATTAGCATTACTAAGTTTATTAAACAAATGTAAAGTTAAACATATCATGTCAACTAACCTTTTTTTGACAAGCACACTACCCCCCCCCCCGAACTGCTTTCGCATTACTTCAGGGGGTGCGAGCGTACCTTACGTACTAGCAATTCATGCAACAAGCACGCTAAACTTAACTACGTGAAAAGTATGGTTGGCGCCTCAGCTGGCGTTTGACCCGGCGGCCGATTGAGCCGCATCTAGCTGTATCCCATCGAGTCCCTATGTCAACTAACCTGATCTTGCTACCATAATACATTAACTATGTGATCTAGTGGTTAGCGCACTTGCCAACGGATTCAAGGAACGCATGTTCAAACCTAGCTGAGGTTGATGAGGTTTTTCTGTGGGAAAAATACAAAGTAAACCATAGCTCCTAGGCGAATACGATGTGTAACACGTTAAAAATCACTGCTGGGGTTGGGGGTGTAAACTTAACCACGTGTGGCTTCCTAAATGCAAAGATATGCCTGAAAAACCGTATCTCAGATCTCGCCCAATCAAAGAAAATAACAAACAACTACCAATATCCAATATTTATCTGGGTTGCAAGGTCATATGTATGGTAGGTTGCAGTTTTAGTTTGCCAAGGGTGACAAATTACGCAGACCATACTGTATAGCATTTTTATAACTCTGGGAGAATACAAAACATATTACATAATGTTTTCATTACTACAAACAAATTTAAGATTTTTAAAAGCTGAGTATTTTTATGTTTCACTAAAAGAAATATTTATAAATATGGTGGAAATTCTTAGAAAAACTGTGTGTAACTAGTTTATAACCAACTAATTTGAATTTTATTAATGATTGCAGGGAGCGCCGACTATTTCTATGGGCATTAGCAAGAGAAGTTCCGACCCTGATAAAAATTAATTAAAAGTTTTAACTAACAATTGTTTATTAAGAATAAAACCATATATCTGAAGCTTATAGTAATATGTATTTAAAAAACTACCCCAACTCGGTTACCGATTTTTATAGTGTTTTCACAAACATCAGAACCAACCCTTTGTTTTAACAATGACTTTAGAGTTGTTTTTTTCATTGAAGGGCTAAATAGTCCACGTGTGTTGCTTATGAAACATAATATTGATAAGAATTTACGAATATTGATACTCCATTTTAAGGACCAAAACACACGTGATAATGATTTTTACTTAATTTCTCTAAATAGAGTTCGAAAAATAGCATTAGCACCAGTGGTGTTACTACATTGGCGCAGTCGTCCTGCCAGTTCGATAAGGACCCTCGAAAAAGATTTTAGAGTTTGATTATATTTCTTCTTTGCACATGTTATTGCAACTGGCGATTGACTTACATGAATAGTGTCAGCAGATAAAACTTTAAGGCAATATTATTAAATTTATCGCCAAAAACTTTATCAACGAGAGAAGCTATAACTCCCTAGGGATGAATTAACACAGCGAGGAAAACTTTTTATTTTTACATTTTGAAACCATGGTATTTTTCAGGCGTTACGAAAAATACGAAATAGGAAAACTAACTAGTTAGCATTTTTGCCCTGCAGGTTTTTTTTATAATTAGATACTTCAGCATTGCTGAGAATTTCTTCTCATTATTAAAACTGTGTAGTATAATCAAAAGACATAACTTTCCTTGTTAATGACTACCCATTAGATTCCTGATATAAACATATAATACTGTATTAAGGAAAAGTCTTCATTAAAAGTTCTACTTGCTCCTCAATGATACATACAAGTAAAAGTTTCAAGAAGGCTGAAAAACAAAAAGGGAGAAAGAAGAAATGGAGTACTCGTTAGCACCAGCTTTTTCTGACACATTTATTGCATTCAAAACTTTTGAATCTCATTTTAAATCCATAACGTCGGGTGAATACGACAGCTCTCGACAGGTTATTTCGAACTGGAATAACGTTCGAAAAGCCACTGTCTGAATTAACCGATTTAACACCTACCCGTCCATTTGATATTAAATTTTCAAATTATTTAGCAAAACGTTTTCCTTGAGTTGAGCTTTTAATTTCGCGCAAACAATATTGACCTCCTTGGTGCTGTTTTGAAGATTAACTACATACGTACATGGAGATTACTGCTACTTATCATAATTGCTCTACAAATTCCAATATTTGATAAATAAAAGACTTGGCCCTCTCAATGTCATAACACCCGTGAAGTAATCTATTTTTAAGTAATTGCTCTTATGCGTCAATATATGAAATTTACGTTTATTTAACTTTATAATTTTATCTCTTACGCATTAGCCGAGTTTATTATCAGTACAGGTACTAAGGCTTACATGCAGAACAGCCTTCGAAATATTAAAAAAACAGGCTGAAATGCGTTGGTGGACACATTCCTCAACAAAAAACTAATTTCTAACATTATTTCATAAAAAAAGCGTTGATTTATTTAATGGTTTTAGTTGATCAATGAAGTTTGGATGAAAGCAGTTCAGTAAAACAAGAAGTAAAAGGAAAACTTGATTAACCTGCGCGTTTACTTTATAAATTTCTTATAAGGTTTGCACACATGTTTCTGGCACCATCTTGACTCGGGGTTTGTGTTTTCTAGAAAAGCGTTCTGGTAAAGTTGCATGCTGTATGAAATACAAATTGCAATCTCATGTATTGCGAAACAGTCTTGATGAAATATATATATGTAAACATGAAAACGGTTGGTTGTCATCTTGAAAAAAAAAAACAATTTTACGATCCATTTTTCATATTTCAGCCAGAATTTTTTAGTGGATTTACATCTTACTTGCTGCAATGCAAACCCAACCAAGATTACTCAGTGTTTCACAATTTCCAAACGACTCGTCGTTTTGTAATTACTTAGTAAGTAGCTTATGAAATTTCAAATTTTCCACTTAATAAACACGTTTATTCTGAACTTTAAATTTGTTAGTTCAAGTGTTAAATCATTCAACACCCAATGAATTCCGAACTTCAGAATTTTACTTCATGGCTTCACTCTGAATTATTAGCTCGAGTTAAATATCACAATCTAATTTTAAGTTTACGAGAAAACGTTCGCTAGTTTCAAAAGTTAACTTTTTAAATTTAGGACCTTATCATAAACTGTGGAAAGAAGCGAGTAAGTAAATTTTTAAAATATATATTTTATGATGAAGCGTTTTCTGAATTTATTACTGCGCTATAAAAATCTCAAAGCTTCGTGTGAAACTTCAATTAATATTTTTTTACGTTGCAAGACCGTGCGAAGAAGATGAATCAAAATCGAGCTTGAAACAGTTTATTTACAGTTACAGTTCATTTTTTCATTGAAGTTTCTCAAAATTACAATAACTACTGTTACTAAAATTCAATAGCCTATTTCTGTAGACTTGGACATAGATGAGCAAGGCAAAAACAGCGAACAGTAGAGACCCAATAACAGCTGAAGAAAGAACATGAACAGTTGAGCAAGAAAAACAGGATTACATGAGGTACGAAGGTAGAGAGAAAGAAAACGTTCAAAGGTGTTTATGTGATATTTACTGCTGTCAGACCATTCGGAACTGATTCGTTAGTCGCAAGAAGCGGTTCTGGAATATCAATAGAATCGAGAACTGGATTTCGATTTTAAAATTAAAAATCTGAATCCCATTTCAGAACGGAATTCCCATTCAAAATCGAGAATTGATTTCCTATACTACAAAAAATAGAAACAGATTCTAAAATCGGGAATAGCATTCCGATTCTGGAATGGGATTCGGTTTACACAATTGAGAATGCTTTCCAATACTACAATAAAAACCCATTCCACAATAAGCGTTACTTTCCAATTCTAGAACAGAAACCGATTCCAGAATTTAATTCACATTCAGAATCGAGAATCGCTTTGCGACTTTAGAATACAATATTCTATTCTAGAGAATTGCATTCCAATTTTAGAATAGGATTACGAATTTTCAATCGAATATAATTTCCAATTCTAAAACACTAACCTATTTTAGAATTGAGAATTGCATTTAGATTCCAAAATGAGATTCCGATTTTACGTCGAGAATGTTTTCCAATTCTACAATAGAAACTGATTCTGGAATTGGGAATTGTGTTCCGGTTCTATAATGTCGCAATAGAGAATCCTTTCAAATTTTAGAATAGAAACTGATCCTAGAATAGATAATTGCATTATAATTCTAGAATGGGATTCCGATTACACAATCGAATAATCTTTCAACCCAATTCTAGAATTGCATACAGATTCAGGTCTAGAATCGGTTACTGACTCTAGAATAGAATGCGATCCTAGAATTCGAAAATGCATTCCGATTCTGAAATGGAATTTACATTTCACAATAGAGAATGATTTCCATCCAATTCCAGACTTGCATTTACATTCAGAATTTGGAATCGATTACCGAATCTAGAATAAAATCTGATCCTAGCATGGGGAATTACATTCCAATTTCAGAATAGGATTCCGAATTCGAAATTGAAAATGCTTTCCAATTCTAGAATAAAATCCGATTCTAACATTGAGAAATGCAATCCGATTTTAGAATGGAATTACAAGTTTTCAATCGAGTATGATTTTCAATTCTAAAATGGAAACCTATTCCAAAAAGAGATTCCGATTTCATGTTGAAAACGCTTCGCAATTGTATAACAGAAAATGATTCTACAACTGGGGATTGTGTTCCGGTTCTATAATGGGATTCGGATTTCACAATAGAGAATACTTTCAAATTTTAGAATAAACTATGATTCTAGAATAGAGAATCACATGGGATTCAGATGACACAATCGAAAAAACTTTCTAGTCAATTCAAGATTGCATGCAAATTCAGATCTAGAATCGATTACCCACTCTAGAATAGAATCCGATTCTAGATTTGGAAATTGCATTCCGTTTCTTTCATGACATTTACATTCCACAATAGCAGTCCAATTCCTGTCTTGCATTTTCATTCGGTAACTAGAATCGATTACTGATTTTAGAATAAAATCCGATTCTAGCATTGAGAATTAGGTACATTCCAATTTTAGAATAGGATTCCGAATTCGAAATCGGGAATTCTTTCCAATTCTAGAATAAGATCAGATTGATCAGATTCCGATTCCACAAATGAGAATGCTTCCTATTCTAGAACACGATCCAATCCTAGAACTGAGAATTTCATTTCAATTCTAGAATAGGATTCAAATTCCACAATCGAGTATGCTTTCTAAGCATACAAGTCTATAATGAAATCCGATTGTAGAATTGAGAATTGCATTCCGAGTCTAGAATCGAAGAGTCATGTTTCTAGAATCACAAACAAATTAAACGTTTCCCTTGGATGACTCTCATGCTGACAATAATAATCTCTTTATAACTTAGTGACACTTCCGTTATAACCAATATAATTTTTTATTTTTGAGAGGTTAGATATGTTTTTTATTCTGTGCCCTAAATATACATAAAAATATTTTTAAATAATGCATATCGTATATGTTTTACTGCAAACACACGCATTTAAAAGGTTAGCATTTTGAAAGTTTTGGATGGTGCCTTTTTTACAGATACACTCATTGAAAATTTAATGAAAATTAATAATTTTTTGTATATAAAATATTAAATCACTTGTATATTATATTCTGGAAACAACATTTTGCAAGTAAGTACAAGACTGTAGGTACGTGTAGCTACTAAAACCATTTTCAGCAAAGATTAAGAAGATCCTTAAAATCATTTTTTATTATGTACTGAGGACAAATACGGATACAACCAAAATTTTCCTGGGTAGAGGTAAACGTAAACCCAACGGTAGAAGTTTATAAAAAAAAAGAATTTAAATAGTCAGTACGTAGGAATTTTTTTTATTTAATTTGAAATAATAATAATTGTAAAATTGTACAATTGTCAACATATTTCTAAACTATAAGAACAACATTTTTGGTTTAATTCAATATTTTACTTGTTAATCTGACAATATAATATGTTTTGCTTTGCAACTTGGTTTACGAGAACATAATTCTAACAGTACAAACATTGGTTTCGGTTATCTAACGAAATACAAGTAAAATAATTTTATGATTTGTTTGTTTACCAGGAATCGTCACTTGAATATTTTTGTTGTTACCAATTAAACTGTTTTTAGAATATAAATATAATGTTGTAGAGGTATGTCTGTTTATTCAAAATCTTAAATGTTTGATTCTAAAGGCAATTTTAATTTTATTTGTATCTTGCATATAGCATTTCTTATTGATATTTCCTCTTCTCACATGTATTTGGAAGCTCAATTTGTTCAATAGCAATGCCTCCAACGATGGAATAGTATATAAAATGTATTTCCAACATGCAAGGAGAGAATTCTTACCTGAACTCATAAAGTAGGGTATTCTAAATCGTCCTGACAGAACTCGGTCTCGCAAAGCTTGCAGCGAGCATCCATCAAAGGGTAAAGCTCCGCAAACCAGGACGTAGAGGACGACACCAAGGCTCTGAAAAACGTGCATCGCCATTGTAGAACCCTGAATTTAAGTGGAACCACACGAACAGACGACCCTAGGGCCATTAACATACCCAGATGTCAATCTCTGGACCTGTGTACTTCTTGCCTTCGAATACTTCGGGGGCGGCGTATGGCGGCGAACCACACCATGTTGATAATTGGCCGCCGGCAGTGTAGTAATTTGAAAAACCAAAATCGGCGATTTTTATGTTATTATTTGAGTCCAACAAAAGATTTTCAGCCTGAAAACAGAAATTAATTAGAACCTATAAGAAATATTCAGCAGTATCGTATGAATTCTTTATTTCCGATATTCTTCGATAGGTACAAAGTACCTTCGCAATATTGAAAGTAATTATACAATAATAGTTAAAAAAAACCATCAAACGAAATAAAAATGCGTGATACGTTTAAACAACAGCAAGAACTAGCAGATTAAAAGTTATTACTCCGCTGTTTTGCGAATCACCTACAAAAAAATGGGAAATTACGCTGTTGTCATGTATATTTTGATAAGATAATCTTCTCTGAACAACAACAGAGAAAATAAAGTGTTACACGATGCGAATGAACGAAAACTGAATTTCTGTTAAAATAAATTGCTCTCACATAAATTCCAAATGTGATAATAAATTTCATAATTCCAAGAAAATTAGGTTTATTAATTTATCTCCGCGCGATTGGTTTGAGCTCTTCATGTGTTTATTGACGCTTCGTTTTGAAATAAGCCGCTTTATTATCTAGCGCTGAAATCCATATTTCCATCTACGTATCAAAGCTAAATTTGCTGCCGCAATTTAGTAGCTATGCGCTACGTTTCGCCCATAATTATTATGAACATCCTCGGGGCCGCAGACATTACTACTAAGTACAGCAATTGAGGATGTTAGAAGTTTTTATTTATAAGATCTATATCAAAGCGGGGAATTATATGCAAATGCAACTTTTTTATCGTAACGGAACAAGTTTATATGTAGCACTTTCAAGCACTGTATATTTTTAATATAACGTTTTTACTGCTTTTTTCATTTTTATTAAGTTTGTTGTACAGTGCACATTTAATAGTTTTTGCATATTTAAACATATTCCACAGCTTTACTGTGCAATTTACCGAGAGTTTCTTTAACGGCTCCTTTAATATAAAAAATATCAAAAGATGCACAATTTGAGAGTATTTTCGTTTCTTCGATTTGACAATGCAAAGGCTAGTTACAACTTTTTAAAAGTATGTTAAGATATACAGAGCATTTGACCAAGAATGCAAAAGGAATTACGTTACAGAAGACCTTTCCATAGTGTGCGCCAGTGTGGTACAGAGCGATGGAACATACACTAGAATTGAGCACTGGGCTCAATCAATCAAAATATCGTATACGGTGAATTAAAAGAAATTTGTGCTGAACACGACTACAGTCTTAAATTGAGATGAAATCTCAACACTAAAATTCTTGTGGTGGTCGCAGAATAGGATTTTTTTACGTGTATACAGAGTGATTCGCGAGTACAAGCACACATTCCGTAAATAGGGAACCCACAATACATAACAAAATACACTGCGATCAACTGCTTGGAAGGCACCTATGCTGACTATTACATCACTTTGCCGCTGATGTATTTTTGTTGTACAAAGGAAGTACAATGTTCACGGACCTTACAGAAACATCACCCTGTCAATTTTTGTATTTAACAGATAAGTCATCATTTGCGTCGTATATACAGGGTGAAATACTTATTGAATATAAACACTGCATCAACATAACCTTCATACTCAAATAATTCACAACTGCCTTGACGTTTTTTTCTGTTTTTTAGTTGATGCGTTCTTTTTAAAAGTATACATAGGCAATGTATACTAAAAAGAAAAATTCCCTGTAAATCTTATCCACACCACCATATCTATGTCAACATCCACCACAAGGTTCCTTACTCATATAATCTTTCAGAAACTGGAAGCACTAAACCGCCAAGCTTATGGAATAAATATCTCAGTAATATAATACCGACAATAAAAATTTAGATATTGAAGTACCTTATGATATGTATGTCGGGTTGCCTGTTCATCGAACGGTAGACTAATACTCTCATGTGAATTATTCAGTATAAGTGTATTTTAAACAACCATAAGAACAATTATTTAGATTTAGATTAAATTTTAGAAAACGCGCTGTAATATACTACTAGGAGTAATATTTGAATATCAGTTTTATGGTAAGTAAAATATTTTATGTTTTTGAGAGAAATCCAATAAACATATACGGCGCTAACAATTAACATTTTCCCTAAAAACGTATGATATCATATTTATCCATGTTTAGTACGGATATGGTCAACTAAGCAACAGCGAATGCACGATGGTCAGTTGGGCGACAAACAACTTGGCGATAGCCTAGTGAACGCCGCACATCTGGGCGACAAAATAATAGCTCAAATATGCCATGCATAAATTTTTTTTATATTTTTGGTACGTTCTAAACAAAAAGTTGAAGAAACTAACTTATAAGTAAGTTTATTCTTATTCTGTAGAAGTACGAAATTGTATCGAAGTTATGTGAAATATCCCACGCAAAAAATGAGTCAGCTAGTAAGGTTAGGTTAGATTTACAAAAAAAAAACCGCCTACTAGTGTGACTGGTGAGCGTGCAAACATGTTTTAGTTTCTGTCTCCCAATTAACCCTGGCCCACTTGGATATAGCCGTGTTGAACGTCGCCCACTTAATAATCGCCCATTGGGAATCGCAGTTGACCGTCGTTGCCCACTTAGTTATCGCCCAGTTGGCCGTCGTCCACTTACTTATCGCCCAGTTGACCGCGGTCCATTGGGAATCGGACAATTGATCGTCGTCACCTACTATGTTATCGCTTAGTTGACCGTTGCGCACTTTTTTACTCCCCTAGTTGACCGTAGCCCATTGGGAATCGCACATTGACCGTCGTCGCCCACTTTGTTATCGCCCAGTTGGCCGTCGTTCACTTACTACCCCCCAGTTGACCGTGGTCTATTGGGAATCGCACAGTTGATCGTTGTCACCTATTTAGCTATCGCCTAGTTGACTGTTGCGCACTTTTTTACCCCCCTAGTTGACCGTAGCCCATTGGGAATCGCACACTGACCGTCGTCGCCCACTTGGTTATCGCCCAGTTGACCGTCGCGCGTCGCCTACTTAGTTATCGCCCAGTTGACCGTCGCCCACTTAGCTATCGCCCATTGGTAATCGCACAGTTGACCGTCGTCGCCTACACCGTTATCGCCTAGTTGACCGTTGCCCACTTGGTTATCTCGTAGTAGATCTTCACCCATTGGGAATCGCACAGTTGACCATCGTCACTCACTTGCTTATAGCCCAATTGATCTTCTTCCACTTGGTTATCGCCCAGTTGACCGTCGCCCATTGGGAATCGCACAGATGACCGTCGTAGCCCACTTGGTTATAGCCCAGTTGATCGTCGCCCATTGTGAATCGCACAAGTGACCGTCGCCCATTATGAATCGATCTGTTGACCGTCGCTTATTGTGTGATGCTCACTTGTAGTGCACATTTCAGATTGTTTAATGCATAAAATTCCGATTTTTATCTATCACGCTGTGCAAACTTAACCTGAGGATGCCAAAGATAACTGAAGTGGAAACCTGAATTCAGGTTAAATTTTTATATGCTTAGGTATTTGTAAATATGTATGTACATATTTTTGGAATGGAATTAAAATTTCAGCACATTTTTAAATGAAAGCAGGTGCTTGAGCACTAATCGACATTTTAAATTATAATTGCAATTAAAATCTTGAGTTAGTTAACAGCTGTCGTACAGTTCATTTCGTTAAATTAAAAATGGAAATTGAATTTGCTTCTATAACTTAATTCTTCGCTTCCGCCTTAGTAAATAGGGAAATGATTTTAATCTTTTTATGTGCATTCAAAAGTTTTAAAACTTCATATTTTCAGGCCGCTTTCGAAGATGCAAAGGGAGATTTTGCTTTTAGCAACTGCATGAATTCAATTTCTTGTTTCCAGATTAGCTAATTCAAAAGTTCTGGGAAACTTGAAAATAAAAATAAACCTTCCCTACTCAAACCTTACGGATTTCTTAAATATTTACCAAATGATGGCTTCATAATTCAAAGAATTTGGTATTTCATCAAATTTGCAGTTTGAAATAATAGCTTTTGGAATTTCACATACGTGACGTTTGACGTTAAACTTTATTATCAACGCAGTTACATAAGTAGCCACACCAATTTGTTCTATACATATTAAATTGGTCAAAATTTGTCTCGAACATTCTCGTCATAATTAATTTATTCAGTACCAAGCGAATGACATCGCTGAAAAACATAACATTCTAATCCAATAAAAGATTAAGTTAATGTAATTCAAATTGATTTAAATTATCAATTTAGAGCTGTTATTTTCAACAACTTGTTGACAATTTCTAAAATTTTGCTGTATATTATATTCACAACTAGTTGTTTTGATAGCTGGTTTAATAGATGATTATGATACCGTGGTTTGATTTTATGATACAACCGAATGTGGTTTTATGCTTATATTTACGTCTTGTGTTATATAATGACACCTCAGAGTTATAGGTTTTTGGTTATTCCAGATTTTATATCCAGTTTTTCAGTATCTTATCTAGTGGGTAGTTCCGAGTTTCTTTTAATGGAAATATTTTCATCAAAATGTCTTTTTGTGGCTACAAAATAATGCAAACCTATACAGACACACACACAGCGAATGGAAATCGAACTCACTCACAGGTTTAATTAGATTGATGACTATAATTACATACTATTTTACATTTTATAAGCAATATGGTTGTATTGTCGTTTTTAAGGGAGATACCATTTGAATTGGTTTTTCAATAAAGGATAGATGGCATTAGCAGTTCTAAAATGTTTCGTACAAGAAATTGTTTCATATGTAATATAAACAATTGTTAAATATTAAATCATTCTGTCAAGTAGTTGTTTTATAATAAAAGTTTTTGTGTGTGTTTGTTTAAAAATGATAGAAAATACATTATCGTGCAATTGCGTTGTTAGAAAAGGTTTCTTTGCAGCGGAGTTTCGTTCGATAGCTCTGTCTCTTCACTGCCGACGGTGGATAAGTGTATTACTGAATGTATTTGTGGTTTGCGAAAAAAAATGGTTTTGGAGCTGATTAAACGTTTCTGAAATTGCTGTACATCAAATAAACGATAATTTCATATCATACAGAAGAATTCGGCACGGAAAAGCTATCCGCACTATACGTGCTGCGTTCGCTAACAATGTATCAAAAACAACAGTGCGTATTCAAGCTACTCAAGAGTGTTTGGACCTTTTGAAAAGAATACAACTGAGCTGAAGCTAAATCGTTACCGTTACCAGGATCAGGGGGAAATAAAATAAGAACAGTAGAACTAGACTTTATGATAAGATGGTACAAGAGGAGATACTCTATCGATACAAGACACCTGGAGAAGACTGAAAATACCCTACTCAATTACAAAAATGCTGAAAACCGGGCACTTCAGCGGTATGAGCATGTTCGACGAATGTCAGGTAGGAGGTACACCAAAAACTGACACAATGATCTCCAATATGTAGAAAGAAAAGAGGAAGACCTGGTCTAGGTTGGGAACCATACACAGAAGTACAATGTCGTAGAGAAATTTAAAAGAGGGACATTGGGAAAATACAGTGTAACAGAAACAAACAAAAAACGGTAAACACGAATGGGCAATAGCCCAAACAAGAAGAAGAATGTATACTAAATTGAAATGCAACTTACCTCAACATATATACCTAACTGAAAGTGATATAGACAAGAATAATAAAAGAGATTAATAGTTATCCAACACAGTTTTTCAGTAGTAGTTGCCTTTCATATTATTGTTGGTATTCTGCTATTAGTTGTCTTTTAACAACAATTATATAGCTGAACTGGTACAAATTCCAACTAAAAATAACTTCCAATCAGAAAGGTCTTTTCATAATCCAGTTGAACGACTGTAGTATTATGATAATAGTATATAGTACATTAATTATTTTCATAACATTTTGTAAATCTGTTGTTCATAACAATTATGAAAATGTAAATTCTTTGTAAGTATTTTTCAAGAGAAACAGGTGATTGCCAAGTTGTTACCAAACTTCTCTACATGATGTTTCTTCTCCTTATAGGGTCTTCTCTGTATATATTAGAGATTGGCGATTACATTGGCAAATTCTGCTCGATTTTCTGCTATTCTGAAAATGTCTGGGACATTTAGTCCGGTCTATTGACGAATATTTCGAGGGCAAGATGTTTTCCTCCTTCCTACTCCTCATCTACCTTCCATATTTCCTTTCATTATCCGTTGAGGTACATTGTATTTATTGTTGAAATGACGTACATCATATGGCATAATCAAAAAATAATGTTGGTTCTTGTTTTTTCTATAGGTTACAAATCGATATAATCTCCCAGAAGGGCACTAAATTCTTCCTCTGTCAAATTCTAAAGATCTCAAGAACGCAATTTGTGCCACCACTTGCAACCACAGATAAAGCTTGGATTCTCCGAAACAAAGTAACAATCAAAACTCTCCGCCACGTAAGAAAATACTGAATGTAAAGTCTGCTGGAATGTCAATTTTTGAGTTGCCAATTTTTTGTTGAAAAATTATCTTCCAAAGGATTCAACAATTATCATTGATCCTTTTGGACAAACTGGGCAAAAAACAATGCTCCTGTCCATACAAATGCCTCCCCTTCACAAAACTCAACGAATTGTTGTATGGTTCTGTCCCTTCGACCAATTAGTTTCCTCTGGTTTCCATCTATTGCAACGGTTGAAAGGGGTTTTCCTCAAATAAAGAAGTTAACAAGTAGTTGAAGAATAGTTTGCTATGTGAGATTCGTGATCCTTTAACGCATCGTTGGTTCAACTCTATGGCTATTGATAAGGAAATGCCAATAAAAATAAAAATAATTTCCAAACCGCAGAAAGCTGTTTTCTATTTCATACAGAGAACACTCCAAATTACCCTTGTACAAGACACAATTTCAAATCCTCTTGTAATTCTCTATTCTCTTCTCAGTATAATTCTAATTTTCTGATAACGCTTTACGTGTATCACAAGCATTTCGCAGTAGCATTGCATGTTAAATTAGTAAACCGGCGCCATCTCCGTACAGACATTTCCCTGTTTAAATTATGAGAATTGTCGCCAATGTCAATACTGACTATAAAATACGGCGATGAGTATTGTTTCATTATAAGTTTGCCTTGGCAGAATTGTATTGAGATAATTCATAATACAACTTCAACACCAACCAGCGCTGTACACATATATCGCTCGTCTACTACAACTATCCTAGTAATTCGCATAAAATACCCATTTTCAATTACGTTCCTAAACGTCGAAAGATAAAGAATTATCGCAAGTGTATAAATACGACGGCTGTTATGCAAACTCTTCTGCGTCATTTCGATCTTGCTGATTATGTTTAATCTTGCAATTATCATAGCTTCAGTTTGTTTCCTGAATACGTGATTGCGTTTCGAAGAAAAAATTTATTTGTTTAATGAAGTGATAATTGGAATTTGAAACCCGTACGTAATGATGGCTAAATATGTTTTCTTGTTCATTTTGTAAATAAACATTCTCAAGAGGGTGTTCCACAACATAATGAAAACTTATAGATAGAATATCAACCATTTTAAATAGAAATACTTCTACACATATATTTTTTAAATAGTCATTTGTAAGCACAAAACTTTTGGTCAACTACAAGGTAAGTATTTAGAGAGATTAAAGTCGGGTGATCTTGGTGACCAATCAAAATACATTTCATTGCAATCGCATATCCTAAATATCTATAAAATAAGTGGACGCGACTGCCTCCCTGGACTTTCCCATACTGGAAACTGTTCATATCATCTTTATTCAACAGTAGAGTTATTTTCCTCAAAACGGTTGTTCAAGTGCTATCCTAAAACCTTGCCTCGTAACGAACAGACTTACAAGGTTTGTAAGAAGTCC
>JABXWE010016537.1:0-29248 GCA_014611495.1 Limonius californicus | reverse complement strand
GAGAAATTGAATTTCACGGCATTCTAATATGTGTCAAAATGCTACGCCATATTACTAGTAGTGAAAAAACATTATTATATCTACCACAAGGCACGTTTACTATTTATTTATTGCCCACGTTGATTTATCGTTCTTTGAAGTCGTAAAATACGGGTACGAAAACAGGTAGACAGTTAAACCTCTGCAATATAGAAGTAAGACAAGCTGTATTGTTGGTTGCGTTATAGCCAAAACAAAGGGGCAGATTTGAAATCTGAGCTTGGGTTAGATCAGCCTTAAAATAAAACACTACCATTTAGAAGTGTTGGTTCCACTTAAAAAATAGTGTTATATAAGTAAAGTTACTTTTAAAATTGCAAACAGTTTTTTTTTCAGTTAAGGTTGTGCTACAAATAAGACACGTAAATTTGATAATTATGGAACAGTCATTTTACACGGAAATATAAAGCCTTTTGGTTAAACAACAGTAAAAACTTACAGTTTAAACCCTTAGTATTAGGCCACACTCAATACAGCCGCATTGTAAGAGTCAAATGTATCTTTAATATTTGTTGAAGTAGAACTGCCGGTTTTGGTGTCAATTAAGGGAAAACACGGTATATTTCAATAATATATCCATTTGGACAGCTTTACCACTGCATTACAAGAAACACTACAAATCTACCTTTAACATTTCTTGAAGTAAAACCTGCTAGTTTTGGTGTCAATTATGTAAAAACGGTGTATTTCAATAATACATCCATTTTAAAGTACTTACTTATGGAATTTTAACAATATACTTTTGTGGGGTATAAATGAGACAGTTTTGGGGGAATTATAAGACGATAACTTTCTTCAAACTACCTTCAACAGTCACTACTAATAGTGGACGAAACAATTCAGTCACAAGCAATTATATGAAAGCAGTGTTAGTGAAACAATTCAGTTACAATCGGAAAGCAGTTCAAATTTTGAAAACATATACAGGGTGTCCCGCATAGATTGCATAATAATGCACTGGCGTGTTCTTTGGCCAAAAAGAAACAAAAAAGTCCTAATAAACATATATTCGCAAATGCATAGTTTCCGAGATAAACACTGATTTTGTACCACCGGATATGTACCGACTTATGTATTGTATTGTATAATCTGAACATTAAGTAGCCTTACTACTTTTTTATTAAATTTCATTTTATTTGACGTATCTTAATTAGACGTTTTTTCGATTTGTTATCATGGCTCCGATTACATATCCTGTCGAAGAGTTAGTAGATATGGTTTAGCCGATGGAAATTCGTTGCTAGCATCGCGTTTGTATGGAGAACGATATCCCAACAGAAATTTGCCGCACCACCAAATGTTTGCAAGAGTTTTCCAACGTTTTCGAGAGACTGGAAGCGTAAAATTGAAAGAAACCAGGGAAAGAGCAAATGTTAGACCTGTGCAATTGGATGAAGCAATTTTGGCGAGAGTTGAAGAAGATCCAACAACCAGTACAAGACGAATTTCCGCTATGGAAAATACGAGCAAAAGCACTGTTTGGCGAATTCTTAAAGAGCAGTCTTTACACCCCTTTCACTATCAACAAGTGCAAGCTTTAACCGAAGGAGACAGTGAAAACAGAGAAGCTCTTTGTGGTTGGGCTATACTTCGTGAACAAGTGAACGTTCATTTCCCGGCGAATGTCTTATTTACGCGAAACGGGATTTTTAATCACCACAATGTGCATATACGGAACGATGAAAATCCCCACGCAATAGTTGAAACACGTCATCAAAGACGCTTTTCTTTCAACGTTTGGGCTGGAGTTATAGGAGATCAATTACTAGGACCCATTTTTCTTCCAAACAGGCTAACAGGAGATGCATACCTTCAATTCTTACGAAACGAATTGGAAGCAATGTTTGATGATATGCCGTTACAAGCTCGTCGAAATGCTTATTTTATGCATGATGGCGCGCCCGCACATTATTCCGTACAAGTAAGGAACTACTTAAGCGAAAAATTCGGCAATAACTGGATTGGGCGGGGTGGTCCGGTGCCATGGCCGCCTCGTTCACCAGATCTAAATCCGCTTGATTTTTGCATATGGGGTTATTTAAACAATTAGTTTACTCTGAACCAATTCATGACCTGGATGATTTAAGAAATAAAATTCACTATGCTTTTAACCAAGTCAGGCAAGTTCCGGGGATTTTTGAACGAATACGAAGCTCTTTTAGGAGAAGAATTCGTGCATGCGTCGAAGAAAATGGTAGACACATTGAACATCTTTTGTAACAGTTTATTTTAGTTTTTAGTTTATCGTTTATTGCTTTTGTTGTGAACATTTTTTTAATAAGTGTTTATCTCGGAAACTATGCATTTGCGAATATATGTTTATTAGGACTCTTTTGTTTCTTTTTGACCAAAGAACACGCCAGTGCATTATTATGCAATCTACGCGGGACACCCTGTATATAATACATAATAGCACTACAGGCCTTGTTGGTCTTTAGTTTGTTGGGCAATCAATGCCCATTTCTCTCCATTCCTTCCTTTCTCCACTCGGGATCTTCCTCTTCTTCTTCCTCCTACTTCGACTGACCACGCTTTGCTTGGTATTCTGTGTTGGTCCATCTTTACTAGGTGACCTAGCCACCTTATTCGTTGTGCCTTTACTATCCCCATTATATCCTTCTTCTTCTTTTTTGTATAGGCCAACGGCCTATTAATTACTTACAACGGAGTAGGTTCTGTGAGCCCTTTTTGCACGTATGCCGGACAGGAGGCTAACCTAACCCGTCGAAAAGAGAAGAGAAGTTCCACTATATGGTTTATCATTGTCAAAGATGTTTGTATGACAACCGGGACCGACGGTTTGACGTACCCTCCGAAGCACGACCGGTTGCATATGCCACTATATTGGTCCACCCATTCAAGTACTGACCAGCGCGTATTGTGCTACGAATACCGTTTGACCGGCGTTCGCAGCGCTCCCCAATGCAACAGATCCATTATATCCGCGGCCCCATAAAGTTATCTTATTTCCCTATTTGTCCTTCTCTCCCACCCATCTTCTACCCGTTTCCCTCTGTAGATCTTCCTCGGGATATTTCTCTCCCATGTATTTAGTAGTAACTGTTCTTTTTTCCGCAAAGTCCACACCTCAGTCGCGTACGTCACAACGGGTCTTTTTTTTTTTTTTTTAAATGGACTTGCCATAGCAACTCCCATTCCTCATCCACCCCTTACCTCGGATCAGCCGCCGTAGCGCTATACACAAGTCTAACATGCCCCACCCTTGTAAACCCCCCCCCCAACTATGCTACCGAGATACTCCCGCTGCTCCCGAATTAATTAAAATTCGGGCCACAACGGGAGTCGAACTCGGGTCAACCGGTTGCGAAGCGGACTCTCACCCACTGCGCCACCCGGTCGCCTCACCGGGTCTTATAATAGTTTTGTACACTCGTAGTTTCACTGCTCTGGAAAACAAGCTTCCGGATATTGTTGTTCTCATTGCTAACGCACGTTTAGTTCCAGCGGCTATTCTTGCACTTATTTCGTCTGCACTTCCAGGTTTTCTTGCTAGCAATGTTCCCAGATAAGTACACAAATGTTTCAACTTCTGGTAGCCTATACTCTTTCGTTTTTAACTATCTTCATCTTAAGGTCCCTCTTTCGGTTTACTGGACTGTCACCCCAGACCATGTATTTACTTTTACTTTCGTTTATCTCGCTATGTTTTGTGCCGCTATGATGATCTTCTTCACTATATTCTGTAAATCGTCCTTGGACCTTGTAAGAATTGTTAGATCGTTGGCAAATGCAAGAGATTGGTGTCTATGGTGATATACCTTTGTCTTTTTGCGTCACTATCTCTCAAAATCTTTTCTGGCACTAGATTAAATACTGTAAACGACAGAGGGTCCCCTTGTCTTAGCCCGTTCTTGACACTGAACTTTCTCGATCGCTCGCCGTTGACCCTTACTGCACTTGTATTCTGTAGGGTAATTTTTAATAATCTAACCAACTTTTGCGGTATTCCAAGTTTTTCTAGAGCGGGATATAATTTTTCTCTGTCGATATTGTCGTATGCTTGTTTAAAGTCAATGAGTATTAAATAGGTTGGGGTTTTGTGTAAGTAGCTCGTTGCCTGTATTTCATTTGGAACAAATATTTGGTCTACTATTGACCTTCCCTTCCCGAAGCCACATTCATATTCACCCAGTATGTTGTCTGCATAAGTTTTCAGTTTGTTATTTATGCACGTCGTCGCTAGGATTTTATACACCACATCTAACAAGAGTATCCATCCCTATGTAATTTTAACAGTTCTCTTTGTCGCCGTTCTTGTGTATTGGGCTAATTAATGCTTCACTCCGTGTTGTTGGCGTTTCCTCCATATTCCATATATCGCGGATTAATTCTCCTATTGTTTCCTGTAGTTTCTCTCCTCCGTGTTTGATCGCTTCTGCTTGCATTTAGTTTTTTCCTGCGCTTCTGTTATTCTTCAGGTGTTTTATTATTTCTTCTAGTTCTGGCGTTCTCTATACTTTCTAGCATTTTGATTTTGTGGTTCCTTTTCTTTGTTCTACATACCGCTTTACTCTTTCTCTGTTTTTCTTCATATTTACCTTTGTTGTCTGCAATATTATCTTGTAGCATCCTTATTCTGGCTTTTTCTTTTTCTTTGACTGCTGCTTGTTGGCATTCTGAGTCATACCATTCTTTCTTCCCATTTTGTTTTGTTTCAGTATGTTCTTTAACTGCGCTCTTTATATTTCTTTCTATTGCTAGCATTCTTTCCTCTATACTCTCGTACCCTCCATCCGTTTCCGGCTTTTCTTCAATAGTTTTTCCATATTTTGTTCGCGCTTCTTCTGTTTGGAGGTTCACCCTTGTTTTCTTTTCCTGTCTTACCTTGTTTGTCGCTACATTATTTGGTATTATTTGTTTAAGCATTATACCTACTAGGAAGTGGGCTGAGTCTAGATCTTGTGCTCTATAGCTTCTCACATCTTTTATGCATCTTTCTTTTCTGTTTCGACCAACACATAGTCTATTTGATTTGTGGTATTGCCATCTGGTGACCTCCACGTACCTTTATATATTGTTCTGTGCTGGTAATGCGTACTTTTATCTTCCTATTTCTGCTCATCGTGAAATCTATCAGCAGTCTCCCATTTTCATTGGTTTCTGAATGCATGCTATGTTTTCTTATTGTAGGTTGGTATATCGATTCTCTTCCTAATTTAGCGTTATAGTCAACTAAAAGTATCTTCAGGTCGTGTCTGGGAATGTTTTCGCATATGTTAATCCAGCTCTTCATAAAATCTTTTCTTTGTTCTCTATTTGCTTTTCTTCCGTGGGTGCGTGTATGTTAATAAGACTTATTTTTTGGTATTTGCCGTTTAGTTTTAGTTAGCACATCCTCTCTGAAATTGGTGTGAAGCTTTTTACCGCAGCTCTAAGACTATTGTTTACCATAAATCCTGTTCCCAGTTATCTATCCTTGCCTCCACTTTTGAAAACGGTGTACCCTTCTGAATCGCAAATTTAATTTCGATTTCGATTTGAAAACATTACTATCAAGAATTTACAAAACTGAAAATAAGCGCGAATGCAGAAGAAAAATTGATAGTCATGCAAGAGATATTACACATAAGGAATTCTACGAGCAAATTAAACAGAAGAATGACACCGAAGCAGCCAAATTACAGAAAAAAACTAACTAAAAAAAAAACAAAAAGGATAAATAAACAGCAATAAAGTCAAGAAAAGTTGTAGAAAAGAAAGTGGTGCAACTTCAGAACAATACTTTTGTGTCTGTTCATTTAGTTTAGTTTGAAACATGCTGATGATGACATGGACTGGGCCGAAGTAAGTGCACTGAAGTTTTAATTGCACTCATTTTGTCATTATTGTAAAGGATATTAATATAATGTAGCTAATAAGAATGATATAATAAAAAGATTACCCGCCTCAGAAATTCAACAAAATGGTACTAAAGTATTATATAAATTTTCCAATGATGTGCAGGTATTTGAAAAAAATAATTTCGTTGTAAGTTTTAAACAATTTTGAGCATTTTTCTTTGTTATAATAGTTCGCACAAATTTTTGGAGTAAATTACTTTTCGGTATGATACCTTTTCATAATGTACTGTTTGTTCAAACAATTTAATAAATGTGTTTGATATTTTCATATGGCTTTTGCAATTTCTCAGTACTACATAAACTAGAAAATAAAAAAACTTCTATATGTAAGTACCTATATCATTTGTGACCTGCTCTGCCTCATTTTTACCTTGTAAAAGCGGTATATGCAATAGTAAAGGAGCTCTTACAATCTTGGCTTTTAGATTGGCCTAACGATAGAAGTCATTTTTCAAAACTATTTCAAGTTTTCAGATGGTATCATCTTGGACCAATGCAATTTAGTAATAACAACAGGAGGTTTATTTTAAAATCTAATCTGCCACCTCCATTGTCTTTTAGACGAGACTCGGCTTACAAAAGCAATTTCTAGAAACTGTTCCATTTTTAAAATGCCCGGGATAACGAAATTATTTAATTAATACTCATGTTTTAATAGACACCAAAATCGCAAAATTGATCGAAATTAAACTTTTTTTTGACTAATAACCAATGTGATAATGTATTTTAGTTAATATTGTAATATTTTATTTGTTCTTCTTTCATCCCCTGAGTGTTTCTCATCGCATACACAGGGTGGGGCAGCTAAGTTTGCCTACATAAACATAATGGCAATACTAAGTCGAGCTGTTACTTAATTTTACTTAAGCAAGATGGTTTCAAATAACGAGAAAACAGATTTGTTGTTTATTATTAGTGAATGTCGCAGACATCCGGCTTAAGAAATATTAAGAGGTCTTCTTCTTAGAGTGCCACAGGCATAGAGAACCTACAGCTTAACGTGGGCTCAAAACCATGGGAAGTGTAAACAGTGTAAAGAAGTCTTTAAACTTCTTCAAAAAACGTAGATAACTGTCTTAATTCCAGATGTATGTTCAGAACTAGCAGTCTTAGAGGCCGTAAATGAGCATCAACTTCTTTTGGATTCATCTTTTTTAAATTGTGTATTGTTTACCGATGGGGCAAAATTCTCAAACAATGATGAAGTGATTTGGCGTAACTCGCACTATTGCGTACAAGAGAATCCGCATTGGATATGTGTTCCCCACTTTCAACGAGTCTTTTTTTTGCAAATGTTGCTGTTGCCAAAAACTATATTCTTGTACATGCAAATTTAACTGGCCAACGTTACTGTGATTTGCTACAAAACATTTACTCGGACTGTTGGAAGTTGTAGAACTCAATGTACGACAAAAGCATTGGTACAAACATGATGGTTGTGCTGCTCACTACAGTTAGATCGTTAGGAAATACTTAAATAACGTATTTGGAGGAAATTGGACTGGGAGAGGAGCTGTGCATCCGTAGTCACCACGAAGTTGTGATATCACTCCACTGGACTTTTGTTCTTTGGGACACAATTAAAGAAATAGTATATGGAACACCGGTAGCAAATGCAAATTTACAAAATAGAATAATCGAGACGTGTATATCAGTTACACCTCAGACCCGAAGATCATTTTTAGAACGCATAAAACTTTGCTATTTGCTTTTGTTGCTTTCATGTGTTTCGCTTTTACGATAGTATAGCTGCACTATTGGGTGTTTTTCTTGTTAAATACTTTATTAATATTAAAACTGTTAATTACTAGAGTAATATATCAACTTGACAGAAAGTATCTATGATCCACTTCTATGCTACATAATACAATAATCTTAATTGCGTTGATACGTGTACGGTGGGTTGCGCTAACCACTTTTAAGGGGGGACAACTTGGTTGGCCAATCCTGTAAGCATAATTATTTTTATCATTTACCATAAAAAAAGGACCGATCAAGGCTCAAGAGATTTAATCCAAAAGGGACTTGGTCTGGGAAGCAGAACACCAAAAGAAAGCGTTTACCAGTCCAAAAAAGTACTAACAGAGTTTTGTCTAAATATGGCACAAGCGGAATTTCAATTTTTCATATTAAGACATCCGTTGGTTTGGCTGTATAAGCGAAAAATACCCAGAAATTAAATCTTTAATAGGAAATCGATACACATCTTCAATCATGAAGTTTCATACGTTTTATTCCAGTATTGATACCAAAATCATTTATCGTCAACCCTTTCAAGGGGGGCGGTAGCAAAAATCTTAACATTATTTTCGATTTATTTTAGTAGAATAAAGCCATCATATAAATTTAGACAAGTATTAAGGTTCCCTACAGTGAAATTTTAATACATGTGGGCTCTTCTACGGAATTATGGTGGGGCCTATAATACTCGATAGACTATTTAATATTTAATATCTAAAACTTTATGTCAGGTAAAACTTTGCTTACTATGTTTGTTCCCCCGCTTCCATTTTAATTAAACGTTATGAGATGCACGTAATTTGGTTACAATAGGCACGTCTAGGCATCCAAACAGTAATAAAGGATGAAACCCGCAATTACAAAGTGTCTGGTCCCTAATCTATAACAAAAGGTCCGCTATGTTTTCCAGTTCACCCTGTAATTTGAGGTCTTTTAATTTTACGGTTATTAACATTTTTAACAATTCAGTTTGAAACATCTTGATTAAAAGATGGTTAGACGAAAAAAGCTGTTTTTGTTCGATTTACTCTTGATAAGCGTCCAGAAAGAGAAGAAATAACCGAAGCAATCTGGCATTAACATTTTTTTACCCATTAAACAATAAAGTCGGCGGTTTCGTTTAAGTGTTAACTGAAAATCGCACTTACTTCTGAAACAAAAGCAAATAAAGTGCCCGGCAATTTAATCTTTGTGGATGATTCTTTTGCAGATTGCGAAAGAAGCACAATACATAAATTTAAGAGGGCATCCTTGTTCTCGGACGCACCGACATTGTGGACCGAGCGAGAAAGTATCAAAAGAAGTGTTTAATAGCGGCACGACACATTAATGTTATGTGGCATCAATGATGAGTGCAACAACTGAGAAACATGCACCGGCTACCCAGGACCGTACTCGCTAAATTAAATAATACTTACTCAATATTTGAATCTGAGTTTGAGGAAACTCACAATCACTTCAGGAGGAAAAAGCACATTGAGATGCTTTTTATGATTATCAAATTTACTATAACAATAGATAACTGGAAAATATTTAAACAAAAAAGTATATTTAAATTTAAAATAGTCCGTTAGACCGCTATGGTGAAAGCCTGGGGTTCAATTCCCAGTACCGGAAATCCCGATTTTTAACGACCGTTCTTCTTTGCAAGGCAAGGGTAAACCAGCGAGCTGATCTGCCTAGTTAATCTTCTCTTGAGTAGATCTATTTGCTCTTGCCATTGTTCGGAGCCCACGTTAAGCTGTAGGTCCTCTACGTTTGTGCTACTTTAAAAATGTGCAGCACGGGCGTAGGAGAGAAGAGTGCTACGTCTTGTAAGTGACAAAGCCCTTCGTTGATTTGTATTTATAATTATTTAGTAACCCTGATATAGTTCATAATAATAATAAATAAATAACGAAAATTAGTAACGTTGATACGGAAAATGAGAGATTTCCGATCTAATAAACCATAAAGAAAATAAAGTACCGTCGAACAATAGTAAGACAATATTGTGAACACAACATATTTATTGTTCTCCCTTTCCCTTTAAAATTACAATTTAGGCTATCGGTTGAACTCATACTTCATACATAAATCGTATGATACAGTATGATCAAACAAAATCTTTATTTAAGCCATATAATTTCTAACATATCCTAGAATTATCTAATCATCATATATAATACATATATTTTTGAATGTGTAACATAAGCATCTGCAGGGATTAAGATCGTCCTATAACATTCTTAAACTGTTGCGTTTGACAAAAGTGAAATTTTGAATTGCTTGACAAACCTGGACGAATTTTTATACGTTCTTTCCGGATATTCAATTATTAGCTGTGCATAAACTGTCTTCGGGAGTTCCTAGTTATCAGTCCATTACAGTTTTTGCTTCATATAAAATCAACTAAACAGACAATGCGGGAGTAAAAGGGAAATAAACAATTTATTTCTACTAAAGCAAAGCGACAAACTAGTCAAAAGACTGAAGACCAAGGAGGAGGATCAAAACAGTATTTAATGTAATTGAAGAATTGGGATTGTATAGGAGAACAACTGGATAGATGTACCATAGAATTTTTGTACGTGAAAATATCCTTCCAATATTACATAAAATAAAGATTAAAAACAATTTAGAATGGATACAAACCACATTTAGACTAATATTTTATAGTTGAGCCTTATAACTTGATCTCATCAAAATCTTATAAATTCTTGTTCATGTTCTGCCTTGTAAATACATGTTTTTAATTGGAGAAAACCGTACGGCATGTTTGTGTAATGTATATTTATTAATGTATCCCACTGTTATTTAACGGAATTGTTAGGATTACTGTAATTACTCTAAAAAATGGAACAAAAACTCCAATGTAGTGATAGCTGATCCCCTCCCTCGTCCCAAGGCAGTATCTGCAGCTTAATTTATACATTACTTAGTTTGTATAGAACCCATGAAGGTTTATCGAGCAATTCAAACACTCACTTTTACCAGGTGCGAAAGCCTTTAGCAGAATTGTACGAAGACCGTAATCGCTGCCAATGATGTACAGTTTACAGACATAAATATTACGTTTAAAATAAAACGTATTTTAGCAATTAAACTACTGATAACCGTTATAAGCTGTACGGACAAACGTTTGGTTTTTCATAGTCAATTTTATCTATTATACTATATAATTGCCATATTACTGAAACCAAGTGGACGGAGGTCTAACGCTACAATACAACGGAAATATATACTACAATTTAAAAATTCCGAAATCAAATCAGCATTAGGAATTTATAAGGCAAACAAACTGCAATGAACCTGCAAAAAATATTGTTCCTTCGGGTACAAGTAAGCATTCTGAAAATTCAGATGTTTATCAAAGTTTTACCACCTTCCCGTAGGTAGGCAACTAATTTTTGATAAACGAAGCTCAATCGCCTCATTATTCGAGCTGTCGTCGATAAAATACAACCCAGTCCAGTCCTGATGATTTTATATGGCCAAGTATCCGGAGGGTACCATTGAAAGGCGGGCGGCAACTGCTTTGAAGCCCAACGGCGGTCAGTTATACCGCGGTTGCTGACCTTCGCAGCCCATCAAACCCAGGGGTTCTCAAACTCGATCTCGAGGAGTTCAATTTTGTTTTGAAGGCTCTTTTCGCGACTGTTCTAAGGAAATTAGCAAAAAGAGAAGCAGTTTGTTGATTTTGATGTATCTCGTCTTAGTAAAGTGGGTTCCAGAAGTAGGCAATAAAGACAAAAGACGATCTACTGATTTTGTTTCCCTATGAAGTGGAAACAAAAGAAAAAGCAAGTTACATACTTTCTCTTGTTTCTATGGGTGATTTAAACAGTGATAAATGAAACAAATTTAAAGCAAAGTAAAGTATCAAAATCCGTATATGAGTTATACAGCAAGCATCCAAATTTCTAGTTAACAATTTCTGTTAATTTCTAAAACAGTTTGATACACTCTCAGACCTGTATCACGACACAATCACAATTCTTCTAGCCATTATATAATTATAAAATATATTTATTAAATATTATACACGGATTATTTTTAGAACAGTGGATATTATTAAAAAAATTGTATGCACAATAATTTGAATGCTGTTAAATATCTTAAAATATATGTCAATTCCATTACATACTTGCTTTAGAGGCTAAAATTTTTCAAAATTCCGATACGCTTCAGAGTCGAGTTTTGCAGCTGAATACAACATACATTTTGTACACTTCTCGGGGCTCTTACGCATCACCAAATCGAATTAACCTTTAAAGCCCTTTCGGAGATATACTTTATCATAAAATTGCAATATTTAAAAGTATACTCCATTTTAAGCATATTTTGAAAAAAAAAACAAGAACAACATTCTAATGTTTAGGTGTTATTACTATCCTGGTATTTGTGTCAAATTGATTACCGGATGATGCTGGGATTTATTAGCAGAGAAACTTTCAAAAATTCTTGTAATGCTTTACACGCTTTGTCAATACGTAAACATACTGTTTTTTAAACGTTTTAGATCCCTACAGTCTTATACAATTTGGATTGAACGGGGGCGGTGGTTCAAGTAATTAAAACTTTGGGAAATCCCTTAACACCAAAATATTTAGAACTTGGAGTAGCTAAAGTGCCTACTGAAGATGCAAACTTAGTGGTCAAAATACGTATTTAGGTGATCTAAATATCGTGGTGGTAAGGGGTTACCTGAAGTTTTTATACAATTTAATTAAAATACTGAAGATATTTCATTTTGTACAAACCGTTTATCGGTGACAACTACTACTTACGGGTTAGCTGGACATCTTTTGCTTGGATCTATTTCGTTAGAGCAAGCTTACACTACGGTTCAGGCGCGTACATTTGGCAATGTTTAGTGGCCAAGTCTCATAAGGTTTGCATAATCCGTAAGAACCTGCACGACAGCCTCACTACCATATAGACCATCTCACAGTGAGAGTGTAATACAGGCTCTTATGGACACCAGTGTTGCACAACCTCTATCTGAAATTGCTTTCTAAATCCCCAAAACCCGTCAATCATAACGTAATCCGCTTTTTGTTGTACCAACCGCTTATTGGCGATAACTAGTATTTAAGGGTTAGCTGGACATTTTTTCTTGGATCTAGTTCATTTGAGCAAGCTTACTACCGCGTACATTTGGCAATGTTTAGCGGTCAAGTCTCATAAGGTTTGCATAGCCCATAAGAGCCTGTACTTTTTTTTTCCTCCCTGGGTCCGTCTACCCTTGGTTCCGGAGACACTTCAGCCAATAAAGCTTATTGTGTACCCCCTGGTATTTGCTCACACCCAGTCCGTGATCTTACTTCCCTGTATCAAGGCGTACAGGCCACTCACGGGGCGCGTCAAAGTCCTCCGGTTCCATGTATGGTTGCCCGAATAGGCGTTGCCTTTTTCCAGCCAGCGCATTACAGCTGCATAGGATGTGCATTGCGGTTTCTGGTGCCTCATTGCAGAGTCTGCATGTGGGATCACCATCAAATTTCTTGATCCTGATCAGGTGATCCTTGACAGTCATGTGCCCCGTTAGGAGGCCCGTACGGATTTTTAGCTGCGTCTTGCTTAGCTTAAGCAGTTCTAAGAGCCTGTACTACAGTCTCACTATCCTATAGACTCTATAGGATAGTCTCACGATGACAGTGTATTACAGGCTCTTATGGACACCAGTATTGCAAAACCTCTATCTGAAATTGCTTTCATAATCTCCAAAACCCGTCAATCATAACGTAATCCGCCTTGTGTTGTACAAATCGCTTATCGGTGATACCTACTATTTAAGAGTAAGCTGGACCGTTTTTGCCTGGATCTATTTCATTAGAGCAAACTTACACTACGGTTCAGGCGCGTACATTTGACAATGTTTAGCGGTCAAGTCTCATAAGGTTAGCATAGTCCATAAGAGCCCGTACTACAGTCTCACTTTCCTATAGAGCGTCTCACGATGAGAGTGTAGTACAGGCTCTTATGGACGCCAGTGTTGCAAAACTTCTAGCTGAAATTGCTTTCAAAATACCCAAAACCCGTCAATCATAACGTAATCCGTCTTTTGTTGTACAAACCACTTATCGGGGATACCTACTATTTAAGAGTTAGTTGGACATCTTTTGCCTGGATCTATTTCATTAGAGCAAACTTACACTACGGTTCAGGCGCGTATATTTGACAATGTTTAGCGGTCAAGTCTCATAAGGTTAGCATAGTCCATAAGAGCCCGTACTACAGTCTCATTTTCCTATAGAGCGTCTCACGATGAGAGTGTAGTACAGGCTCTTATGGACGCCAGTGTTGCAAAACTTCTAGCTGAAATTGCTTTCAAAATACCCAAAACCCGTCAATCATAACGTAATCCGTCTTTTGTTGTACAAACCACTTATCGCGGATACCTACTATTTAAGAGTTAGTTGGACATCTTTTGCCTGGATCTACTTCATTGGAGTAAGCTTACACTACCGTTCAGGCGCATACATTTGGCGACGTTTAACGGTCAACTTTCATAAGGTTTGCATAGTCCATAGAGCCTGTACTACAGTCTCACTATTCTATAGAGCGTCTCACGGCGAGAGTGTAATACAGGCTCTTATGGACATCAATGTTGCAGAACTTCTATCTGAAATTATTTTCAAAATCCCCAGACCCGTCAATCATAACGTAATCCGTCTATTGTTATACAAACCGCTTATCGGTGATAACGACTATTTAAGGGTTAGCTGGACATTTTTTCTTGGATCTTCTTCATTCGAGTAAGCTTACACTGCCGTTCAGGCGCGTACATTTGGCAACGTTTAACGGTCACGTCTCATAAGATTTGCATAGCCCATAAGAGCCTGTACTACAGTCTCACTATCCTATAGAGCATCTCACGGTGACAGTGTAATGCAGGCTCTTATGGACACCAGTACTACAGTCTCACCGTGAGACGCTCTGTAGAACTACTCCGGACAAACTCGAGACTACCCGGACTATCCTAGACTACCCCTGATTACTTCTGAACTACCGTGGAACTTCCATGGACTACTACAAGAGATCACGGTCTACCCAAGGCTTTTTCGTATAACCATGGGACTATTGTTGAGCAACCTCGGTCTACGACGGGACAATCGCAGACTACTTTGGACCGATCTTAATCTACCTCAAAACCATTCTAATTAACTCAGGGCAATCTCGGACCTACCTTGGGGATATCCACTATAAGTTAGGTACGCCAAATTTCGTATGTGGTTTACTACACTGAAATTTTTTTTAATTCACGGTGGTGTAAATTGCTAAATAGATCTGTAGCTTTTTCAGGTTCTTATCAGGTTTCAGAATTTAAGCAAAATCTCTACAATAGTATTAATAAATATTTTTTTTAATTTCCAGAATTTTCGAAATCCGCACTTTATATAGTTGGTTATTTTCAAATTCAATTTCTATTTCCAGTCCTGATTTTTTCCGAAGATTTAAGCATCTTTATTAAACCTGTAGCTTTGAATTGAATTTAAATCTGTCGCATACGTATACGTACGGTCCGCTTCCAAAGAATCAATACTTTTCCTATAATTAGTAAATATTTAATAAAATTGTGAAAAAATTATTTAACTTTGGCTAAAAATATAAGGTGAAAAATACAACGACATCAAAATAAATCTTCAAATCTGAAAAAAAAAAAAAAAACAATAAAACGCGGAGAACTATGTTGGAAAGTCTCGGAATCCGTTAAGTAATTATATGCATAATATTAGAAACTTTTTCATTTTCTCACATCAAAGCGGGCCTTCTTTAGTGATTAAGATCCGGTATCTTCGAGCGCTTTGATGTCGGAATTGACTGCATATTTCTATCTTAGTAGTTCAAGTGTTCCGCAACAGGTGCATCAAAGTCGGGGACGGCGAAACAGAACATTAAAGCTCGAATTTATATTTTCATTCACGGAGAACTCGTCAAAGTTCAAAGATACGCTCGAAAAACAAAGAGCTCGCGGAGTGTGTGAGCTAATGGGTGCTGTAAATTAAAATTAAATTCGCCAATTGGCGCGGAGAACCGATTTTCAACACGTCGCTAACGAATTTTTCTCCGTGCCCCTTTCATTGAACTACGTCCAACATTTCAATTACACGTGATATAATAACCACTTTCATGTATACTGAAATATTTCGTAAAGTGCCTTATGAGTTATTACGAAATATTTTCGAATGAGCGTCTGACCCACATTGTTTCAGAAAAGTCTCGTCTTTGATTAAATGACTACATAATAAACCTTCCAAGGTGCCATTAAAACGAATGCCTGGCTATTGAATAGAAATTGTATTTATGAATTGGCACATTTATTATGGAACATGGTTTTACTTTTTAGTGGCATGTACTTTTGTTAAAATAAACGGAAGCTGTGTTTAATTGTTTTATTTAAAATCTCTTAAGATATATTTAATTCATTAAAAATGCCTTCTTCACCAGCCATTTGTTACCCTGTTTGAGATACAGGCTTTCTTTCTTCCTTGAATCATGTAAAACAAAATGCTATTTTTCGACGTTGGGAGCTTTTTTTACGATATCTAACAAACTGCAGTTTAAAAATATCTGGAAGGTACTTTTATGGGAAATATTTTCTATTATTTGTTAAATCTAAGGTTTCATTACAGAAGACATCACGAAGATTATTTCTAGAAGAATGTTTTGGTTAAGTTTAATTCCCCAATACTAATTACAAATATCTGCTATATTTAATTTCAAATTATTGCATAATCATTCCCTATCCCTACTTGTTAATTCTTTCAGAAGAGTAATTAGTAGTAGTCAAGATATCATCAACAGCCTTTCCGTCCCACTCTTCTCTGCTACGTGTTTCTCCTCAGCGCTAAGGTAGAAACGGGGGACCTACAGTTTAACGTCGAATCCGAACGACCAAAATTCCAGAGAAGGTTTTTAGCATCCCACGGTTGCAAGCCAAGATATATTGTATTTAATATCTAAAATGACCATTTTATTATTTTAAAATATGTTTAAGTAATTCCTGATTGATATAGTTGAAATGTGTAGATACTATTTTAGTTATATCGAATTTCAGAAAACCCTGTCAATGAGAATATTAGCATACAAGTAATATTTGAACATTATTGAAATTTTCTTACATGTAATTTAAAATAGTATGTGATAAACATGAAATAAGTTTATCAACAATAATGTTTAAGTATAGGTTTAATTCCTTTGTTTGCAAAGCTCTCACGTATATTGTTTTATAATTAAGGCGTTGTTACATATTAAAACTAGCACAGAGAAAACGTTTCACCAGTACAGTACTCGTCGGTTACACTCAATTACTCAATACTAAGTACTTATTATATCAGTCAAATACATTTCAACCTGATCATAACGAGACTTGTGGGATTGCAAATATAAGTTTGTTATATTCGTTAAATGTAATATCGGCAGCATAAATCTATTTTGTAAGCCTACTTTCCATTCAAGGAACGTGACCAAAATGGGATTTGGTAGTACTCCTATCGTTCTTGCTTCAATCAGTTCAAAGCGCGTACGTCATATTGTTCTAGGCAACCATGAAACAGGCAACATCTGTAAAGGAAGTCTAAGTGTACGGCATCTATGCTTACAGGATATTCAACAGATGGTTGTAGGTCTCAGAAAATCGTTAAAATGTTTGTCTCGTCAAACAGGTAATGAACATATGTCTTTTTTGTAACTGAGTTACTGAACATTTGCATTATAAGTCTCTCATACAGTTCGTGCCAGAAGGAGAAGTATTGCATATGCCCCCTAGAAGGCGTCAATCGTTCACGAGCTGTTGGCAGCCGATTTTAAAAGCGTCGCTATTGTTTATAGTTTAATGAAAATCTTAATAATGATGACTATTAGATGTAACAACTTTTAGCGATGAAACATCACTCCAATTTGATAAACTTTCAAAATTATCGTGCGTGGCTAACCGAAAATCCTTAAACGTTTCAAGAGACCTTATGACATATCCTTGAAATTAGGATTTGAATTGCAACGTACAGAAGAACAATAATCGGTCAACAATTACCAGCAACGATTTTTTAAGACTATTTATCAATCAACGCCACGATGATGAACTTCAGTTTGGGTTCTTCCAGCAAGATGGTGCAACAACTCGCACAGTAGGTGCAACGTTGAATCTTATAAAGGAATTTTTTGATGCCATAATAATGCGATGGTCCGATTTGACACCTCTCAACTACTTTGTGTTTGGACATCTTAAAAATGTATATGCAAATTGTTGAGAAGTTACAGAAGGACGGTTTTAAGTACAGCTTGCTTGGAGGTAAACATTTTCTGAGCAACACAAGCTACAAATGTTAACAATCCTTTAGTTTTTGCTGGCTATTTTCTGGAGGAATTAGTGTAATAAGCGGGAAATACTATAGATAGAGTACACACTGTGAATCCAACTAGGTACTTCGTAAACGTTCCTTATATCCAGAAGAAAAATGCACTGTACAAATAAAAAATATCTGGACATACTCTTAATTATCCGCAGTAAATATTTGCAATTATTAAAACTATTTGTGAGTAAGTATATAAAATAGCTCTTGAGGTTTGCTTAAACAGTGCTAAATTATATTTTTTTGGAGTATATCACTGTTATTAGAAAATAACAATTTATCTTCAATTTCCGCGATAAAAACACACCGAATAAGACAGTGAAAGTCAAGTTTGACGTATTTGTCTTCAACATTTCTGGCTTAAACCGTTTCTTGCTGCCGATTTAACGTTTTTTATTTTTTAATTCGTGCGGTTTCATGTTTAGTCTTTCCTCTGCATAGCAATCTCAGGAGTGGGATGTGCATGTGGCATCTAATTTTTCCCAACCCAATAAACGTTAGCGGCGTCGGCTCCGAAGACAAAACCCTTTGCATCGGTGCTTGGCAGAGACGTATCGTGTTCGTGATGGATGTGCCTCCGTCCTCGTCTGTCTGCAGGCACTTTCTCTCTAGTTGCACAACCTGCTATGGTAATTACCCTCCAGTTGTCAGCCTGTGACTGATCGTTCATTGCGCGGGGTTATTTCTTTTATTCCGCCGTCTTCTTGGCTTGATTCGACTCGTTTTTCTGAATCCCATTTAGATGTTATCCGAGAGACTGAAGGGAAATTCCTGCGTTTGTGGTTTTCTGCCAGAGACCGGCTCGTAAAATACGGAAGTTACCGTTATAGATCAGCATGTCGATACGGGATAACCTGGTGATATTCAAATTTGATTTCTAACAAAAACTCGTTTCAACGTTCATTCAAGTTATTTGAATCGTTTTTTTTTAATACTAATTTAATCAAACAAAAGAGCCAACGTCATGTAGGTATTCATAAAGCTTTAATTAACATCACAGAATATAGTATTTTTTAAGATGATATTGGTATTGATTCCAGGCCAAATATGTCTGGTCGAAAACAAGGGGACAACAAAAAAATTGAAGACAAACTCAAAGCAGTTTGAAAGTAAGGTAATAGAAGGAAGGAAAACTAGAATAAAATAAGAAATAAAGCAATACTGGAAGAAATTGGAATTGTAGTTACAGAAGTTTGGATACGATACAATTGAAACAGAAGAAGAGATTCTAAAAAGAGGAAAGGAATGAAGAAACGGGAGACGTTACAAATAAAACTAATACAACCTGATATTGAAATAAAAAGGCGACATGAGATCTTGGGAGAAGCCGATAAATATATAAAGAAGATAAACAGGACAATGGGAGAGAGAATCAAAAATTCACATCCATGTACGTCATGCGGAATAAAGAAGAGGGAACCCGAGAGTATACAAAACGCTACAAGAAAATGACAACACTGAAAGAGAGAAGAAAGAAAACTTGAAATAGAAAGGAAGGTTGCAAAGTAGAAATAAGAAAATAGAAATAGAAAACTTCAGAACAAAAGATATAAAGAAATGGAAGAGAGCGATAGAGAAAAAAGATAAATTTCAGCGAAGAGAAAAAATTCTTAAATTTGGAGAAAAGAGACAACCAAAAGTGAAATTAAAGAAGGGAATGACAAAAAAGAAAAGAATTAGAAGAAATAATACAAGCCAGGAGAAGGCAATACAAATAAAGCACACGACAGAAGAAGAGAAAGCAGATAAACTACGATACTGGAAAAAAGAAGAGTACAAGAACGTAATAGAGAAGGAGGAAGTGCGGATAACAAAAAAAAACAATCTGGCAAATATATTTAAAGAGAAAAAGTCATAAAAGTACATACAATATAAAGTCAAAGTGATTGGAAGAGGTGAAAATAAGTAAAATAGTTAACCAAACAAAATGATAAAAGAAATTAAAAAAACAGGGGAAGAAGTAAGAATACACGGAAACATAAAAAGAAGGAAATACAGGGAATAGCTAAAAGCAAAATAATAAAAGTGACGACAGTATGGGCGATTAAGGGGAAACAAAATAAATAACATAAACCAGAAACAGTGAAAACTGGACGTTTAGAGGAAATGATAAAAAATAAATACATTAAAAGAAACAATAATATAATAATAATAATAATATATAAAATTATATATAAAATATATAAAGCGCTGTTCTGAGCAGATTCAAAATGAAACACAATGGTGAAAGAAATACAGAAGAGGCCGCGAAAGAGGGCAGAAAAGAGAAAATACGAGAACGAAACAGAACGTCGACGAAAGCGATAAAAGGAAGATCTACAGAAGAGAGGCATGATGAAAGTAAAGATACACAAAAATTAATAGAACAAAAAGAAAGGAGACAAATAAAGATAGTGGAACCAAAAGCGAGGGGAGTTAGAAGGCAAAAGAAATATACTTAAGAAATAACATTCGGAAAAACAAGAATACAGAAATGAAAAAAACAGATAACGTGAGCGAAAAAAGAAACGTGGCAAATAGAGAAAAAATCGAAAATTACAGGAAATAGTGCGGGGTAAATAGAGCAAAAAAGGCAAATTGCAGGAAATAGTACAAAACAAAATATGAAACCGCAGATGAACAAAGATAATATAACAAGATAGTCAATCAGAGAAAAGTCGATACTTTTAGTGGGTAGAAGTTAAATTGTATAGTATAAAGATATGTGTGATTTGCAGAACTCATTCCCAGACCAATAATTAAGGAGGTACGGTGATAATTTAACGTTTCACTTACGTTAAAGATTTTTTTAAGGGAGCTATTATTGTTGTATGTGCCAATATCGTCCAATGGTTAGATCACTGATCTCCGCTGCGGAAGGTATGGAGTTCAAACCCCCCGACTCGATGCCAACCCAGTCGCTTTAAATAATTGGGTAGCTGAGTTCGAAATAACAAGGGGGTAATGATGCGGTTGTCGAATGTGTGATGCTCACCACATCACCACGTGTCATTAATTTGGCACGCGACAACCGGGTGTGAGAGTAAGGATACGAAAGCTCCGATTTTCCGCTTGTAGAGCCTCACCGTTATTACTATTATTATTGTTGTATGCACTTAATGTTAATACAATTTTTCCTCAACTTTCAAGCAGATAAAAACTATTACTGTTACGTCACAAACGGTTTCAAATATAATTTTGTTTTGTCACGATTAGGTACATCAAGAACGTGTGAAAAACAATTCAGCAGTTGTTACCGAGGTTTTCAAATTGACAACCGCTCCTAGTCTGCGATCTGCACAGACATAGAGGACCTACAGCTTAACGTGTGCTCCGAACCACGGGAAGTGCAAGCACTTCTACCCCAGAGAAGATTTACTAGGCTCTTTGGTCTTTGTTTTCGTCTCCCACAAAAACGTGAATTGTTAATTTTTTGCATTTTGTTGGGAAAGTTTAGAACAACTGGCATTACCAATGGCCGATACCTGTGTCTAACTCAAGAGGAGCAGTAGTTACATAAAAAATATAAAGATAAGCAATTCATTTATAAGTCTACCTTGGACTCAACTTCTAAATTGCACGCCTATTGTTAGGAAGTTTGCAAAGGGTGATACGCAACTGCAAGCTTACTTAGTGAAACTATGGAAAATAATATTGGCCAGCCTAAGTTTAAACCGCTAATTACTTTTATCTTGAAAATATCGTTATATAATGGTAATGTTTAATTGGAAGTTATTAAACGTTTCAACTGTAGTTTTACTTACAAAAAGAATGTTTAACCTTCCTAACGAAAACAGAAATTTGGTCGGATTTTTTGGGTTTGGGAAAGAATAAGACTATTGTCTATGCAAAATATTAGCTTGGAATATTCAGGTTGAACCACTCTGTATACACATTAATTGTACGAGGATGTTTCGATAACTACGTGGCCTAACAAACAAAATGCATAGGGCGAATAGGGCACTAATTCAAATCCCAATTCATGAATTTTGGCCATTGCAATCGCTGACTTGTGGGCAGGTGCGTTATCTTGAAGGAAACGCACTTTCTTCTTTACCAAATGAGACCGTTGCTCTTTGATTTTGTCGCTAAGTTGTTGCAACAAATTGGCATAATACTCGCCATTTATTGTTTTCCCCTTTTCTAAGTAGTCGACCACGATAATTCCATGAGAATCCCAAAATACGGTTGCCATAACCGTTCCTGCTGACAATCCGTTTTTCCCTTCTTTCGTGGCGGAGAACCTTTGTGTGTTCATTGTTCGGACTCTTCTTTGGTTTCGGGAGTATAATGGTAGACCCAGGCTTCATCGACGGTTATGGCGCAAAAATCCTTTGGATTGTGGTGAAAACGTGCCAGAAGGTCGCGAGAAATACTCAAACGATTCAGTTTTTGCTCCGGTGTGAGCAACCGCGGCATCCAACGCGCCGAGTATTTTTTCATTTCCAATTCTTCAGTTAAAATTTTGTGCACACTGTCATTTGAGATACCCACTATGTCTGCTATCTCGCGCACTTTTACTCGACGGTCATCCAATACGATATGGTGAACTTTTTCCATCATATCCGGGGCAGTAGTAGTTTTTGGACGTCTACTACGGGGTTCATCATTTGCGCTCACACGACCACGCTTAAATTCGGCAACCCAATTTTTAACCATTGAAAACGAAGGAGCGGATTCCAATAGTGTTGAATCCAGCTCTGCTTTGATTTCGGTTGGTGTTAAGCCTTTCAAATGAAAGTACTGTATCACTGCTCTCAACTCAGTTTTTCCATTGTTTACAAAATCACACGAGACGTTCACTTTGGTGTACTGTCAAAAACAGACTAATTGACAGATCGCTTTGTACTGCCATATTTAATCAGAATGGTAAAGATTCCTCCGAATTCGCGCCATCTCTGTGTTAGGCCACGTAGTTATCGAACAATCCTGATATTAAAACTGTTAGTAAATATTTTACCAACAATGTGGTCTTCCAAAGCTGTTTCTGTAGAATATGCAGCGTAAATCCGGTAGGCTCTCTTTCAAGAGTACTCGCTCGGCTCCGTGCAGTTTTTAATTTCGATTTTTTAGCGGGTGCGTCAAACGATACGCACCGGTTAATACAGTGTTTAATCAACATAAGTGGATATTAAAGCGTGCAGAGATATCGAGATAAGTGAGTTAATTAACTAATTAAAGGAGGTATGTGCCATGATACTGTGATTAACTGCTGACGGCTACTAGAAAACATCGCATGCCGCCAACGTCGCTTCCTATGTCACACTCATTAATATTCATTTTTTGATATCTGAAGAGAAATGCACAAAACGATACGGTGACAACTTCCACTGCCAACGGACACGCCATAAAAATAATTACACGGAAATAAGATCTACAAAAGTTGCTACCACATACTTTTGTTCTGTATATTTTACGCCGGTTTTATGTTATTATTCTCCCGTTCCAGGGAAAGTATTGATTTCGTTTAAAAAAGTAATTTTCACGGAAATATACCGGGTTGGACGGTTTTTAGAAAATGTCTGTCCTTGAGTGTGTATGTGGTCGCCAGTATCTAATTTTGATTCAAGAGCTCTATTCACAACTCATCGAAAAATCAACCGGAAGTCGGACATGTTTACGCAAAACTTAATCTGTAATTTTGAAACAGCCCATGATGTAGAAAGCCCCAATAAAATTGAGAAGTTCTGTCTCCAAAAAATTTGAAAATGCCTACTTTGTTTCCCACAAATTCAAAAATCGATCATTTAATTGTCATAAATATTGTACGATTTTAACGCTCTTACGCATTTGAATTTTAGTGTACGCTCTTCTAAAACACTTCTAATTTCCAAAACCATATTCATACAAAACAACGTTGTGGCACTTCCGAATCCCCCGCTAAGCTTCCAAAGACAGCCTAAAGCCTCGCTCCTTCCTCCAAAAGAATTGCTTGTAGTCTTTCCAACTGGTTGGCATAAAAACCCTAGTATTCAGGAAATTTCCCTCAAGCAGGAAATAAGTTTTCCATCAAAATCAACAAATTCGACACTTTCCTTAGCTGTCTGCATTGTGGCTTCCCGAGTTCCATTTTCGTACAATTGCTGGCTCGGCGGGAACCATTACTTTTCATTCGGTTCCATTTCCTCCGAGTATAAAGAAAAGCTATTTGCCTCGCCCGGCTGCCGAGGAACTCGAATGGAAGACTTTTTATCAGATAAATCCGTTATTCCGTTTAGAGTGGTATGTGTACGTTAACAATGACACCGAGGACCCACAAAATTCGGACTAATGACGCTGCAATTTTATTAATACACTTCTTAAGCTCTCTTTATATCGAGCCTTTTGTTCGAACTGCGTACCAAGCATTCCATTTAAATGTCTTACCATGAAAAATGTCCGTTATAAACGGTTTTGTACGTTTTGTACTTAATTCCAGGCAACTGGGCGACGAGACTGTCGAACGACTTGCATGACAATGAAGGAAACCGATCAACAATAAACAGGTTGTCTTTTATAAACAAAAACCAATTCTAGAAAGTGTAAAGTACGAAGTGTTAATCGGTTAGCTGAAAGAGATAAAAACACAAAATAAAAAAGCTAAACAGAAAACAAGAAAATAAATTATGAAAGTGGACGAGGAGTACAATTCAAGAAAAAAAAAGGGAAATTGGTAAGGAGTTGGGGAGAGATTAAGTAAGTGGCATGTTATTGGAGTATTATAAAATAATTATTGTGTGATTGCGGAAACAGAGCAAGGATGTCATGCTAATTCATTATTACATACATCAATGAAAGTAAGATAATAAACATTAAAGAGTGGATAGGGGCATCAATATTAGAAATCTACACATAAAACACGAGATGTAGGGGAAATAGAAGAAACAAACTAAGATTTAACAAAAAACAATTCTTTACACAAAACACAGAAATTTGGTAGGTAAAGAGAAAAAAAATCATATAGGTACTTTAGAAATGGAAGTTATCGACTCGGCCGATAAAGAATACAAGGGCAAATAGGCGGGATATAGGAGAAAGAAAATAATATTAGAAAAAACAATTCGTTAGTTTGACGAACAACAGAGAACAACGCAGAACAAGAAAAAGAGGGAAGTAATAAATACATTTTACAACGAAAAGCACAATGCCTTGGCTACTGTAACTTCAAAGCAAAAATGATTAGAAATTAATAAAGAGGAGAAACGCATTAAGTTAACCATTTTGAAATGGGCAATGCGACGACAGACATCTTTTACGAGATTAAAGTTAGGAGGGAAACAGGAATCACACAGATTGTCGAAGAATTTTCAATAATTATTTTCAAAAATAATTATTAATTTAGGTAGAACATAATTAAAAGTCAGGGAATATATGAAATTAAAGAATGCTAAGAAAGAGTTCAGAAAGTGAGGAGCGAAAGGGTAAACACGCGAGGAATTGATACATTGCATTAAAAAAATCTTAATTAAATAACGAAGAAATACCAGATACGGAGGAAGGCGAAGTTATACACTTTATGAGAATACGATTAGTAGAATGGGGAAATAGGAGAGCAATTATGAAGGTGAGAGAGATAAAGATGGAGAAACATAAACCTTTATAAAAAATAATTGACTATTAGCCAACAGAGCGCACAGAATTAAATAATTTGCAAGTATAGTTTCATATTTGACGAGACGATACAGAAGTAAATAGACCCATCTTAGAAAAATGACAGACAGAGCGAGGAAGGAATGGATGATTAGAATTGCAAAAACAGAAAATCAAAGGGGGTGGGGAGTTAGGCTGCAGCTCATTGTATAAATATGTTGAAAAATAATTCTGTTAGATAACGAGAAATGAAGTACAGGTTATCAAATGAGAAGTTTCACTTGAGATGTGCAGAACAGGAGGCAAGACAGCATTCAGAGCAAAGGAGATGCACTAACTCTAGGTTCTCCACTTCGTCGAAGTACATTCATGTTAGTAAACGAACGAGCTCGCACCCATTTGCGAACACAAGTAACGCGTACTTTTTCTCAGAGTGTACCCTATCTGTAGTGCGCAAATGTGTAAGCAAATGGGGGAGATAGTGATAACGTTTGGAAAACATACGGAGGGGGGTTTTAAGACAACAGACAAAGACATCAATCGACGGTAGAAAATAGAAGACAGGAGGGGAGGACAGGTAGTAGAACTAAAAAAGGGTAGGGGGAGTAAGAAAAAAGAAGTAGTAAATGACTGATTGGGAAGTAAATGGAACCATAAAGTTTAATAAGAGCTTATCTAGAAAATACAATTCTCGATTACACGATTAAGACGGAAATAAAACATCAAAGAGAAAACAAAGTAATTATTATTAATAATATTAATAATAATAATAATAATAATAATTAGTAATTCAGAAGATTCGGTAATACATACATTGGAAAACACATGGAGGCCCGGGAGGGCGAAGTGAAGATGGGCGTGGGTGAGACAAGAGGAAAGGGTGGTAAAAAAAGGATAGACAGATAGAGAGAGCGAATCGAAGGAATGAGAAGAGGTAGAGATAAATAAATAGAGAAGGGGTACGGTGGGGGATGGGGAGAGAGGGGAAGATTGGAGAAAGGGGTAAGACGGGGAGGGCTGGAGAAGGCGGGGTGGGCGAGGTAAACGGGAATGGACAGACTGGGATGAGAGAGAATGGTAGGGAGCGAGGAGGAGATGGGTATAATGGAGAGGGATAGATAAGGAGAGAAAAGGGGAAGCATGCTTTGCGAAGTGTCATGAAAACGTAATCAATGTTTAAATAAAAAATTAAAGTACGGATCATTAATTAAGCAATTACAACGTCATATAAATGTGTACAAATGGAACTTTTTGTATACTGAATTAATATAAAAAAAAATTGATTTAAATGAACCAAGCATTAAAAGCGTTTGATGTTGCTTCTAATATAATAAATCACACCGTTATGAGATCATCGTCCGTAAAAAACTTGATCAAACACAGAAAACCATAATTTAATCGTTTGAAGGAGCATCTTGGCACTTAAACAAACCCGAATCACTTCCACACTCAATTTGAGAGTTAATAAAAGCGTTTACGGGGCCTGAAATGTCATAAGTCGATCAAGCACGGGTCTCTTTGATGTTTTTAATGCACAAATAATTGCATTGAGATACCTGGAGCGGCAGAACACAATGTCCACAAGTGCGGCCCCTTTCATCGCCGTCATGTCAAACAAACGCACCGGAGGCGGCGCCTTTGAAATGTCGCGGACTTGAAATTATTACTCGCTTTGATGGCTGGGCGCGACATTTGTGTTTTAGATCTTTTGGCCTCGTTCACCTCTCCTGACACGGTGTTTGATTAAATTCTTACGTGTCCGAGGTTTCTCCGCTTATTAAACATCTGTTCGATTTTTTCCTTCTCGCCGCTCGCCGCTCGAGGTGTTCGTCTTTAAAATGTTAAAGCGGGATAGGAGGGGTTACAATTTATCGGTTCGTTTGGCGGATGCCGACTTTGATGGCAGGAAGAAGAATTGCTCGTGTTAATTAGAAATAATTTGGCAATTGCATAGAGAGAATATTCAATCATAGGTGACTTTATTAGCAAGAATGGGAGATAGCAAAAAATGGAGGTTTGGTGGCAGTTCCGGGTGTGGCGGGCCTAATTCTTGGCGCCGCTATAAGTCTTAGCTGTGCATACCGGCCAGAGTAAAGTTAGTAGTTCAAGGGTAGACTATGAAAAAATTTTCATGTGTCTAAGAAATTTGGAAATGATAACAAAAACGTTATTTGGAAAAAGCTGAAACATTGTAAAAATGTTCGGGAACCTAAACCTAAAATCTAAAAATTATTTAGAAAAAATAGGATAGTTTTGAGTGTTTCACCTGTTACAGCAGAATTATTTAGAAATTGTGTAATTCCCTTTCCGAATTATGAGCAATACATAAACAATTTATGGGAACTGCAGGTATTAAGTAAACATAGGGGTGCCCCAAAAGAATTATTTACAAATAACGAGGATTAGGATTGCTATAAACTTTGGAAACCCCCTACCACCACGATAAATCCTATTCAGGATTGCTTATAAACTGTGGGAATTTTTTTGATATAATTTACATTTTATGAAAATTATGACCATTGTATGATAACCATTTATGAATGAATATTTATGAATGGTGCGAATTGGAAATACATAGTGAAATGTTATGAGCATTTTGGTTTTGGATGAGAACTATTTAGGAACTATTATTGAGAACTTACGAGAAATGTTAGAAAATTGTGGGCATTACATGGGCGTTTTGGGCTTTGTATGATGTGAATCCTTTGGGAATTGTATACATTTTACTGGAATTGTGGGCATTAAATAAGGAAGTTGGATTCTATACAAGAATTATGTAGGACAGTTAAGGGTTATTTAGAAATTACGAGAAATTTTAGGAGCTTGTGGACATGGTATGGGCATTTTGGGCTTTGAATGATGTGAATTTTTTGGGAATGGTATACATTTCATTGGAATTGTGGGCATTACACAAGGAAGTTAGATTCTATACAAGAATTATGTAGGGCAGTTCAGGATTATTTAGAAATTACGAGAAATTTTAGGAGCTTGTGGACATGGTATGGGCGTTTTGGGCTTTGTATGATGTGAATTTTTTGGGAATGGTATACATTTCATTGGAATTGTGGGCATTACACAAGGAAGTTGGATTCTATACAAGAACTATGTAGGACAGTTAAGGATTATTTAGAAATTACGAGAAATTTTAGAAGCTTGTGGGCATTACATGGGCGTTTTGGGCTTTGCATGATGTGAATCTTTTGGGAATTGTATACATTTTACTGGAATTGTGGGCATTAAATAAGGAAGTTGGATTCTATACAAGAATTATGTAGAACAGTTAAGGATTATTTAGAAATTACGAGAAATTTTAGGAGCTTGTGGACATGGTATGGGCATTTTGGGCTTTGTATGATGTGAATTTTTTGGGAATGGTATACATTTCATTGGAATTGTGGGCATTACACAAGGAAGTTGGATTCTATACAAGAATTATGTAGGGCAGTTAAGGATTATTTAGAAATTACGAGAAATTATAGGAGCTTGTGGGCATGGTATGGGCTTTTTGGGCTTTGTATGATGTGAACTTTTTGGGAATGGTATACATTTCATTGGAATTGTGAGCATTACACAAGGAAGTTGGATTCTATACAAGAATTATGTAGGACAGTAAAGGATTATTTAGAAATTACGAGAAATTATAGGAGCTTGTGGGCATGGTATGGGCGTTTTGGGCTTTGTATGATGTGAACTTTTTGGGAATGGTATACATTTCATTCATTG
>JABXWE010016536.1:0-15366 GCA_014611495.1 Limonius californicus | reverse complement strand
TTGAACGTTTCATAGTTTAATGTAAATTCTTGTATTTTACAAACAACTTTGCCTGTATTAGTTTTACAGCAAAAACCCTTTGGACCCGTCGATATCAAATCAATAATCTATACACCCTTACCTAATTCATCTGTCCAATCTCCCAATAAACACCCTGTTTTGACAGTATTTTCACCATCGTTTATATATACGATGCTATCAGTGTCATAATAAACTACGCTTTCTCCTAATATGTCTAACATTTCCTACAATATTAATCCGGTATTTGCAGGTGTAAAAGCAGCTATGAATACATTAGTATTGAAATCATTTTCTACATAGCAATCTTAATATTTATAACTAAATTGGATCATGTTATCATTTTATCGATCATTTTTATATCATCGAGTTCCTCATCTAATAAGATTTCATAAAATCTTTTAACAGCTGTAACATATTCTGTTCCCCATATATTTTGTCTCTTACTCCATAAGGAATGTTCAGATTATTTCAATGATAGTGTTCTATTTCATTCGTGAATTATGTTGTTTCATTCTAGTGTTATTGGAGTTTTCTATTATTATAATTCATTGGTGATAGCATTTAATGGTTTAGCAAAAATTACCTAACTACGAGGGTTGCTCAGAATCTAATGCCCCTCATTTTTTTTCTCAGCCAAAAACACAAATAAAAAAGTGAAATTTTCCGCGATGCAAATTTGAAGTTTCGCGCGTATATGTACAAAACTGCAAAAGCATCTGACAAACAGTGCAGCCCCAGTAAACAATTTGAAATGGCGTCTGTAAATGACACTCGTTACAAACAACGCGCCTTAATTGAATTTTTGGTTGCGGAGAAGCAGACTGTTGTGAATATTCATAAACGTTTGTGTGCTGTGTATGGAAGTCGTGCAGTCGATAGGAGCACCGTTGGTCGCTGGGTGCAGAGAATTAAAGCTTCTGGAAGCGAAGAATCTGAGCTACAGGACAGACAACGTTCTGGCCGTCCTACCACGTCCACGAGCCCGGACGTGTTGCACCGCGCTGATGCCATTATTCGCCAAGATCGACGCATCACAAGTCGGCAATTAGCCATACAGCTTTCAATTAGCAATGGACGTGCGAGTAAAATTACCAAGGCTCTAGAATATTCCAAGGTTTGCGCAAGATGGGTCCCGCGAAGCCTTACAACCGAACACAAAATTCAAAGAAAAGCAATTTGTTTTGAATTGTTGTCCAGATTTGAATCTGAAGGGGAGGCATTTCTGTGCTGTATTGTTACAGGCGACGAAACCTGGGCACGCCATTTTGAGCCGGAGACGAAAAGGCAGTCAATGGAGTGGCGTCATCCAAACTCACCACGAACGAAGAAATTCAAGACAACACCGTCTGCCGGAAAAGTCATGATACCTGTCTTTTGGGACATTGATGGGGTCCTTCTTATGGATGTGATGCCAAGAGGAGAAACAATCAATTCTAAAGCATACGTCAAGACGCTAAAAAAACTGAATAAGCGCTTCCGCCGAGTTAGGCCTCACAAGAATTCAGCAGACATGTTGCTCCTGCATGACAACGCACGGCCCCACAAAAGTCGGGAAACCCGGGAAGCATTAAAGACGCACTTCGCGGGAGGAGGTTTGAAGACGATGACGACGTTATTCATGCAGTGAGGACATGGTTACACGAACAGGACAAGAACTGGTACAAGCAAGGCATACATGCCCTTGTTTCGCGTTGGAATAAGACCCTACAAGTGGACAGAGATTACGTAGAAAAATAGTATATGTATGCGAGATATTCCTTCATACTGTGTACAAATTTTGTTTAGTTTTAATAAATAGTTTCCGAGAAAAAAAATAAGGGGCATTAGTTTCTGAGCAACCCTCGTATATATTCCACTTTTTCAGAAACAAAAACTGCTATTGTTTATTTTATTATGGTTGACTTGCTGTACTCGAGTAATGACAGCGTCATGGAACGGACATAATGTATACAATTCAGCAGAACAAGAAGCAGAAGAAAATGCCGAAAGCACGGAACAAACTTTTACAAATTTATCTGAATTACATACATCCAGGAGCTTTTACCGATCTCACTAAATTAACAAAATTATATCTACAAAACAACATTACGAAAATTACCAAAGGAATACTCAATTATTCACTACCCGATTTGAATATTTTAAGTTTGTCAAATAACAGTATAGTAGTTATTCAAGAAAACGCATTACTTGGGCTATTGGCTTTGCAAAAAATTGACTTGCATAACAGCAAACTTAAAGTACATAGGCCAGACGCCTTCCATAACTACATAATTTAAATGTAATAGACTTGGGTTATAATTTTCTAAGTGACATGCCTATACATTTATTTTCCGACTTGAGTTTTTATGCTGATTTTAGTTCTGTTCTGTCAAATAATAACTTCACTTCAATTAATTTTGAAGTTTTTTCAGATAACTTTTTTTTATCATTTATTCATACTCCCCCCCCCCGAACCGCTTTCACATTACTTCAGAGGGTGCGGGCCTCCCTTACACACTAACCATTCATAGATCATGCACCCTAAATTTAACTAAGCGAAATGCGGTCGCCCCAGCTGAGATTCGAAACCCCAGCGGAACGACTACAATTAGCTGTGGCTTCGAGTGGCAACGCGTTGCCGCGCTAGACCACCGAGGCCCCTTTTTTCAGGTAACCTGGAATATTTATATCTACGGAATAATCATATAAGTGCTGTAAAAAACTGATCACATTTTCGACATATACAGGTTTTCGAATTAAGTGATAACGTTCTCAGAAATTTTAAAATATTATGCAAATCTTTGCTAAATTTGAACGTGGTAACGTAGTAGAGGAAATCAATAGTTCAGTTTTCAATAAATCTATACATTTAGGTAGGTACTCTTGATTTAAGTCGTAATTTGCTTAAAAATATTAATAAAAACACTTTCATGGGCTACACCGTCTTAGAAATTTGTATCTACAAAATATTCAAACGATTTATATACTCACTGGATGTCTTTGAGATTTTCAGTCTTTATATTTAGTAAATTTATCAAACAAGGGGATTGAGGAATTCGAATATGGAATGGTTCCTGGATTATTCGCTTTAAGGATTTTCCACATTTCCGGAAATAAATTAGTCTAGCTTTATGAAAGCTCTTTCGATGACCTCAAAAATCTTTTTAGTTTTAAACATTAGCTGCAATTTACGTCCTTTGATCCTCTTAATCTCAAAGATCACTCAAAACATTTGCAACCTGTTGATCTTAATAATAACCCGTGAGTTTGCTTGTCACTTTTAAATATTGTCAGAACTTTAGAGAAAAATAATGTTAATGGTGTAGAAGTCAAAAAACTGCACACGTTCGTGAAATTGCGTGTGCAAATTATAATTAAAAAGAAAAAGAATACCACTTTTCAATCTCGTTTTGAACACAAAACTGAAAATGCTTCGTTGACAAAATCCTATGCAATTTCGAGTGAAATAATCACATTAAAAAAATTCCTAGATAAAGATTCCCTAAATTCCACCATATATAAATATTCCGAAACCTTTAAGCGACTTAATTTACGCTAAATGTTAATGTTACCATGAGTACGAGTACGATGGTTTTAAAAAAAATACAACACTGTACATATATTTTGAGAAATATGGAACAGAGAGAAAAGCAGATCAAATACCAAAAACAATGATCCAAAAGCTAGGCTCCTTAGAATATTTACAAAAATTAGTTAAGTTTTTAGAAAACATCTACGTGTTAAATATATTTGTGAAATTGTAAGAAATGCAGAGTCTACCACGCTAATAACCTTGTGGTTGAGGCGCAAATCTAAAAAAAATGAATAAATGATGTTAGTTTTATCCTAGAGATATTTTAGAGTATTATATAGTTTAATGAATAAAGGCATATATGCAGATTTAAAGATTATTTAGGTAGTACGGATATTTGTTTTATCTTCTAACTTTCTCAAAACTCTTTTTGAGGAAAGTACATATAAAGTGATGAGTTTCGGCAATTTTCCAAGATTATTCGGGCTTATATCAATTCCTAATATAATACTTTCACTTATTTTGGAGGAACGTCTCTTCGAATATTTGAAACATCGTACACTATACCACAGTAAAAACAGCAAAAAAAATTCTTTTTCATAATCTTCTATTTGAAAAACTCGATCAATTGTTAATAAAAGTCTAAATTTAAAAATCAGAATCGGGGAGCGCTTTCAGAAATATGAACTAGTCTTATATACTTAATATTTTTTTGAGTTGCTAAAGCCCCCTAGTTCGTAAACTTGTAGCATGGTAAAGTACAAACATCCACAAAGCCACTAATCCAAAATTGGTTGACTGCATAACTCCATAACCTTGCTTTTTACGCCTCAGTATACATTAATAATATTTACGTCCTTTGAATTCCTATTCAACTTAATGTTCAGTTTCTTCTATCAAAGAAGGAAAAACGACAAACAGTCACTATTATAGCTTGCAACATTTCACATGATAGTTTAATCTAGAATGATGCATATGAGTAACACATTATTATCAGAGACGCGTCCGTTACTTCCTCTGAATGTCTATCATTGGCATTATTGTTCTGAATTTGTTAGATATAAACATTGTTATAACTATTTATTGTGCAAAATGTTGGTAAGCATCGAATTTTGTATTTTAAACTTTAAGTATTATCACCGGAAAAGAATTATTACAAAATGTTTTTTTATCTTCTGTAAAAATGTTTTATTAGGAGAAGTTTTGGTACGTTCATCATGTTTTTATCTTTACCGACTGCCTTTTGAACAAATTACGAGGCGTCTAAATATTTTTTCAGTAGGTGGTTTTCTAGTTGAATAACGCCTGATATATGGTGGCATAAATGGTATGGTATAAATGGCGGATTACAACCACATTTCCACGGCATTTACCAAAAATAAGCAACAAATCTGTTCTCTCGGTATCTGGACACATCTTATTAAAAATTCCAGTAAAGTGACAGCTCGACATACTATTGTCATAAGTAGGCAACATTAATCATGTAATCATGTAATTAAATTAAAGAAAAATGGTTTTTCGTTGCCATACTATATGTACATATGTTGAGTTGCGTCAATCAGTTTTAGGGGGACAACTTAGCTGGCCCACCGTGTACACAAAAACATATTTTTGGATATTAGAGAACCTGACAAAAACTGTTAAATATTGAGGCAACTAGTCTACTTTACATCCACAGTTGACAATTATCACCGACGAAACAATAAAATCATGGATTTGAGAATAAATTAAATAATCAAAATAAACAAATACTGCTGTCAGCCATCATTCTTCCATTATTCTTTCAATACTACCAATCGGGTGCTTTAATTATTTTCAAAATTAATGTAAACTAAACAAATTAACGCCCTAATGACTGACAACAGGTGACAGAAACTAATTTGTAAACGTCGAAATGTTGTATTTAAATGTTTCCGGAGAGACCGAAGCCGTGGAACTCTGCTATTCGGGTATGTGATTTAAGCTTGTTATACAGGGAATTTTTCTTTTTAGTATACATTAGTGCTGAATCAGAAATTTTGAAGAATCGATTCTCGATTCTGAAACGAATCGATTCCACAGGAATCGGTTCTCAATTCTAGAATCGGATTTCGATTCTCGATTCTAGAATCAAAAATTGTTTTTGGTTCTAGAATCTAGAATAGTTTCCCAATTCTAAGATCGAGAATCGTTTGTCTTTTCTTGAAACAAGAATGGTTTACGATTCCAGGATTGAAAATAGTTTCCAAATTCACATCTTATTTACAATTGAAAAATAAATTGATAGGAGAAGTGACATTAGTCTTCCAATTTCAGAATTATGAAAGTCTTCGAACCTACAATCGGTATTTATTTTATGATTTTAGAATCTTCTAATATAAATATGTAGTACATATTTGGTAGTAGCAGTTTCTAGAATCGGATTTCGATTTTCAATTCTAGAATCGAATTTCGACTCTCGATTTTAGAATCAGATTTCGATTCACGATTCTAGAATCGGATTTCGATTCTCGATTCTAGAATCAAAAATCGTTTTTCTGTTCTAGAATCTCGAATAGTTTCCCAATTCTAAGATCAAGAATCTTTTGTCTTTTCTTGAAACAAGAATGGTTTGCGATTCCAGGATTGAAAATAGTTTCCAAATTCACATCTTTACAATTGAAAAATAAATTGATAGGAGAAGTGAGATTAGTCTTCCAGTTTCAGAATTATGAAAATCTTCGAACCTAAGAACCTTCTAGAATCGAGAATGGGTTTTAACGACGCTGCAGAATTGATTCTTAAAGCTAAAGAACCGATTCCGATTCTAGACTCGGAACCGTTTGACAGCACTAGTATATATTGTACATGTAATTGTCTATGTATACTTCTAAAAATAACGCATGAATTACGCCTATTATGTAGGCAACCAACTATACAAAAAACTAAATTTTTTTAATTTCAATTTTTGTGAGAAAAACAAAAGCATGATGTGGCCAAAACAATCAAATAAATTCAATTTTAAAAAATAAAATTAGTCTTTATTTAGTGTCTTATAGCGTTTTTTAATACAACCATGTACAGTAAAGACGAAAAAGTGGAAAAGTCAAATACTGAAATAATTTATTTCAGTATTTGACATAAAAGGAAGAATATTCAGTTGAAATTATAAAAAATTGGTAGGCGAATTTTATCAAATCTTGTGCGCAATTCGGCAGGAAAACTGATTTTTTCCATTCAGAACGTGTTTTTAAAAATCTCACGTCTAGAATGGAAGAAATTCACTTTTCCTATCTCGTTGCACAAATAGCTATTAATAGTGCCTGTACATAAACCATTCAAAATTTACTGTATCAGTGATTGCTGTTGACTTATCATAAAAGTTTTTTTTAATTTTAATTTTTCGTTAACAGTGGCATGTATGCTACATGTGCTCTTATTTTATTTTAAATGTCTTTTTATTAGAATAGAAACGCCTGCTCTTAACCGCTGTCTTTTTACCCCATGTAAATGTGTAAGAATTTATTTTGAAAATCGCTACCTTTTCGTTTACTTTTTCTTTGGAATAGGGGAGCTACATTCGATTTAAACCAAATTTAAATCGTGATTGTCCACTTTCCTTTGCTAAATCGTCTTAGGTTCCTAGAGTCCAGCTTTCTCTTCCTAAGATTGTTAATATTTTAAGATTTAAGTAGTACTAGGGTATTGGTCAACTATACCCAAATCTTAGTCTAGCGATATTATACGAAGAATAGCAAGTAATTTGATAAACGAAGTACCAAACGGAACACAGTGGAAACATTTAGAGGAAGCCTATATCCGACAGTGGATGCAAATGGCTGGTGGATGATGATGATACAAGTCTGGTAGTAGAACTACCACGTATAGTATATAAACATACCCGGACCAGGCCGATAGGTATTTCCTTTATGCTGGTATGAGAGTTTTTCATCCCTTGTTCAATAGACAGAGCCTGGTTGGTTTTCAACAAAGCATACCGTAGTACCAAATTTATATAGTGTGTTGAGGAGATCCGGTACGTCAAAAAAGTTCCTATAAACATATGTCCGGAAACGCTTTGATAGGGATTTATATGAGTCAGTACGTTAGGAGTCTTTAATGTTTGAAACAGGAGATTTCCTCGACGTGCAATTGTATGCGGTGGGCCAATTGTGTGGCCTCTCAGGTTATCCCGTTTAACCTCTCTCGATTTTTATTTATAGAGCCACGTAAAACAATTGTTTATGAAGAAGTGGTTGAAAGCCAGGTCGAGCTCTGGCAACATATTTAATAGGCATTCACACTCACGGGAACACTCCAGGAAAATGACAATCATTAATTCGGCGAGCATAGGCCTATATTCTCACAGAATTAAGAAATTTTGAACGTTAAGTGTAACTTGTGGTGTATGTATTTCCCCTATAATTTGTTTATAGAGTGATTTCAGACATCAGACATATGTTCATTAGCACTATTTTCACTTACTTGATCCCCACCACGCTCTACAAATACAACCCCATAGTTTAAGAAGATCCTTTTTACAGAAACTATATCAACAATTTTGTTTTAATTTTTCAGGTTAATTCATTAACATTCGTCACTCTACTACTAATAAATATTAACAGCGTGCATGGATTTTGTAGAAGCTACGATCAATTATCTACTGTTGGAGAACCACGTGTCTATTATGGCGACTACGGAGGAATGATGTGTTGCGAGATGGTCTATCCACTGTTATTCAGTTATATTATATGCATCAACGTAATTTTAACCAGAGAGCAACAGCTTACCGTTGAATCAAACACAAATAATGCCAGATATATTAAATTTGAAGAAAGTAAAATACCATTGGTTCCAGTTGGAATATTCACTGATTTTACCAATTTAACCCAATTATACCTAAATGACAGCATTGTCGAAAATGTGCATCCCGGAGCTTTTACGGGGTTAACCAATCTAGAAGAGCTATATTTGCATAACAATAAACTTAGCAAATTATTTAGAGGAACTTTAAATTCACTGAGAAATTTAAAATTGTTAGATTTATCTAATAACAACTTAGAAACAATTGAAGAACATGCACTTTTAGGGCTTTCTAACCTGCAAAATATTAGTTTAAGTCGGAATAACCTCGAAAACGTTCTCTCTAATACGTTTGACAACCTACACGAATTAGAAAACGTGGACTTGTCTCACAACCATTTCCTGGATATTTTACCTCAGCTCTACATACATTTAACCAACTTACACCAATTGAATTTATCGTACAACAACTTGACTAATGTCGACTTTTACTTTTTGCCATACAGTCTCAAGCAGTTAGACTTGGCTTCCAATCAAATACAATGCCTAGAGAACTGGTCAAAGTTAAAAAAATTACAAGAACTCAATTTAAGTCACAATCGACTGGCAAATATTGATACAGTTCCTGCAAAATTAAAAAATCTTAATTTACCCCTTTCCAATGATGGCGAGAAATTAACTTCACTCGATTTAAGTTGCAATGTTATTTCTAATTTATCTCATGATGCCTTCGCGGAATTCTTTAATTTAAATAATTTATCTTTACACAATAACCATTTGGTAAATATTCCAGTTGGATGTTTTAGAAACCTTAAATTGTTGAATCTATTAAATTTATCACATAACAAAATAGTGGATTTTGAATTTGGAACGTTCTCTGATTTAGTAGCTCTAAAAACTCTGGACATATCTTGTAACAAACTGACTTACCTCTATGAAAGTTCATTACATGCCTTAACGAGTTTAACATATTTAAATATTGATAATAATCTTATAACTACTATGGACCCATTCGATTTATTACTTTACACTACAAATTTAAAAAATATTTCTATTAATAACAATCCATGGAACTGCAACTCTCTCGTAAAAATTGTAAAAGCTTTTGAACAACAGCACGTGACTGTTTCTAAAGGTTCTACAAAAAAATCAGAACACATTTATGGCGTGTTCTGCTTAAATTATAATTATAATGAATTCAACTCTGTTTTAAATTTGTCTGCTACCAACGAAACGTCAATAGAATTATTGCGAAATATAGCAAAGGAAGTTAAAGATTTGCATAGCACTATTAAAGAAGATTCACGAAACTCAAGCATATTTTTTAATTATTTAAAAAACGGTGTAAAAAACACAACTTTCTTTGAATTTTTAAATCAAGATATTTCCAATTCAAGTATTTTTAGGAGCGTGAAACAACTTCTAAAATTATTTCAAGCTTTAGAATTATTTGACAATAAATTTCGAAACACCAGTATGTACGGATTTATTCAGAATGACACATTAAGAGATGAATTGTCAAATTACTTTGATAACGTATTTAAATACGCTTCTAGTACACCCGAAAACCTCTTGTATTTTTTTAAATATTTGAAAATCTATTCAAAAACTCCAAACTGTTCTTCGCCTTCGTTACAAACCGACAGCATTCTTATGGGAAATAACAAAAATATATTTTCAAACATTTCTGAATTTCAAAATTCGCATATACAAAGTAGTAACTATCTAATGATTGTAGTAGTACTAATCTTACTTATTATAATGGTTTTACTCATTTTTGGTCAAATTAAGACCTTCAGAAATTGTAAACCCGTTACTACTCGTAATGACAGCTCCTGTCAACTTAATGACGCTGTAGAATTAATTTAAGATTAAATTATCTAAGCTCAAAGTGATTTAATGTTGTAAATACCATAATCATTAGTTTACATGGTAATAAATCACATTGTTGTGTATATAATGTATTGTTGCATTTTTTATTTATAATAAATGTAAACATTTTAACAAATTTTTGTCTATTGTGTTTCAGAAATTTTTAATTAATGCTCGTCAAACATTTTATAACTATAATGTATTGTTAAATATCATTATTATTATCATTATAGCTTGTATTAATACTATCAATATCGGAGGTGTAACGGAAAATGCACAAATGCTGTCGGAACTTGCATTACTTTCTACTGAATATACTTATATAAAAGTAAATTGTATTACCAAAACATTTTATGTTTATTGACCGTCAATACATAAAATATTGTTTGTAGCTAAACAATTACGTTTATTAGTATGTACATACAGTGTGTTTCGCTTCTCACCTGCACACCCCAATTTCAAATTTTGAGCATTTATACTACCCTCTAAAGCTATTATTTTTGCAATTTTTAAATTATTTTACTGCAAACCAATAGAAGATCAATAATAAATGTGAAAAACTGAAACATCATAGTAGGTCTAGAATAATCATCTATCCGCTTTCTGTTATTATCAACTTTCCGCAGTTGTTCTTGTGTTATCTTATCTTCTCTGCTTAAAATCCCCACACATAAAAGTCCAATCGCGTTATATCATGGGATTTAGGTGGCCAAAAAATTAAAGGGACCTATCCAGTGTTGCTCTCTGCATGAACGAATGTTCGCAATGACCAAACGCACTATTGCTACTTTTTCATCACTGGTTAGGTGTATTCCAGCCATTATTTAACTTGCTATTTAAATTTACAGGACCATTAATTCACAGTTCATAAACTTTTAGTTTTCATGGTACTGTTTGTTACAACAACAATGGAATTTTAATTCGTTTATCATTATAAAATTATCAATTATTAAAAGTAAAAACTGTGTGACGAAAATTGGATTTGGGCTATTTTTGTGATTCTGAGCAACTTTTATTAATGACTTTTTTTCGATAAATCTAGGCCTACTATGATTTTTCTATTTGTCGCATTTATTATATAATTATATACCGGATGTATCAGAAATAGGTACAAATATTAAATCCGATGGTAGATTACAATATATAAAAACTGGAAAAAACATTTCTTTGGCAATGGGACCCTTAAGATATCAAAAAATAATAATTGTAAATTTGACCCCAAATTGTTTGAGTGCCGCAGTATAATAACAAAATTTTGAGTTCAAAGACATGTTATGGAAAGGAGAGTAAGATAGAAGTGCTAAACAATTTCTTACCATCTGCCACAAACCAATACTATTAGGTAGGTCAGTAATTTCTATTCAGTCTGTTGTTTTGTTGAAGGTGGCAAGCAGTGTTTCTGCCAAAATGGAAAATTTTACGAACATTGAACTTACTGATGTTGTTCTTATTTACGAGGAAGCTCAAGGAAACGCTCTACGAGCAAGGCAAATGTACTTAGAGCGATATCCTCAGCGCCGCATTCCAAACAGCCCTACATTTACTAGAACAGTCCAACATTTACGGGATTATGGCACGTATCAACCACAAAACCATCATCGCGGTCGTCCAAGAGCATAAAGGGTTGTTAATGTAGAACAGCATGTCTTGGAATTAGTAGAGGAAAGTCCTAGTGTTAGCACTAGAAGACTTGCGTTACAAACTGGCGTTTCCCATTCTACTGTTTGGCGGATTTTGTGCGATCAGGGCCTACACCCTTACCACGTTCAACGCGTTCAAGGTTTGCAACCAGCGGATTATGTACGTAGGCACGATTTTTATGAATGGCTTCTTCAAAAGTGCAACAACCAACCAAATTTCTTGTTCAATTTATTATCTACTGATGAGGCAGGATTTACGCAAGAAGAATGTCCATAATACCCACATTTGGTCAGATGAGAATCCACACGAAATAGTGGAACACAGTTTCCAACACCGGTTTTCCCTAAATGTATGGGCAGGCATTGTAGGTGATCACCTTATAGGGCCATACATTTTACCTGCTCGTTTAAATGGAGCTCTGTATTTAGTATTTACACTTTCTCAACGAAATCCTACCAAAATTGCTTGAAAACGTATCTTTAGAGACACGACGTTACATGTGGATTTTGCTTGATGGTGCTCCGCCTCATTATGTTAGGGATGTAAGGGAATGGTTAAATAATAACTATCCTGAAAGGTGGATTGGATGAAACGGGCCAGTATAATTAGGCAATAACCTTCTACACCAAATACATTTTCTATGTATCAACAGCAATTCTCAAACAAAATTTCATTTTATTTTTTAATCCAAAAAAATAAATTTAATGATTTTTGAAAAATGAGTTAGTACAGTTTCACACTCCTCCTCGTTGGAACATTTAACCCCCCTTGGAATTTACCTTTATCAATTTTAGAAGGTATCAATGTTCTGTTTATTCTGTTTTAAGAAATTGCTTATAAGTTATAAACTATTCGATATTTGTAAAATGCAAGTATTTTTTAATAACATTTACTGGCTTAGAGTTAGTACAGTTTCACACTCCTCCTCGTTGGAAAATTTAACCCCCTTGGAATTTACCTTTATTAATTTTAGAAGGTATCAATGTCATATATATTCTGTTTTAAGAAGTTGCTTATAAACTATTTGATATTTGTAAATTTGATATTAAGTATAAATTATCCTGTAAAAGTAATTTTGGGTCTATTAAAGTTTTAAAATAGTTTTTTCATAGACATCAGATCACTTCTGGGCGTTGATTCCGATCATCCATTAAACCTTCTTAGGGTGGTTCTTTTTACCCTTATGAAGGCTTCAACTCGGTTTAAAAAAAGTAGATTTAACAGATTTCTAAGTAGTTTTAAAAATAACCTTCGCAGTGCTCTTCTAGTATATATTAAAACAAAAATTGTTACTTTGGTCTATTCCAACCTGGTTTGTTATATTATAATTACAATGTTTGAAGATTATTTCTTTGTGCAAAACAAAAACGTCTAATAAACAATAAAACATTCCTGTGTTAAATCAATGTTTAATTTCATTCGACACCTTCATTTCTCCGTTGAATTTCATTGCTTCTTTATTATTATTTTGGTATAACTATTTACGAATATTAACTTATTCCGTGTAGAATATACGGATTTATATAACTGAATTTTTGCAAATATATGTGCAGTAACTAAAACTGCAACGTGGTAAAGGTTGTTTACAGTAAGTCTTATGCAGGATTAAATTTGCTTGCCCAGCATGCACTTTGATACTGTACCTGCTGAAATGCGTCGCCTTCCACAGATAATCCGTGCTCATGAGAATTATGTAGCAGGTTTAGCCGATTGCTGAATAAAAGTGAAGCTTTTTCTGAAATAAGTGTGGAATATTATTACCTTTTGTTCAAAACCGATGCACGTAAACAGTAAGTAATAAATGTATATATTTTTAGTTATATATTATTTCACATGGATGTACATACATTTTCATTCAGTATATACAGAAAACTTTTGTTAATTTCGCAAAGCACGTACGATGAGAAATTTTGTCGATAATATAATTTTACTATTTCAAAAATTAACAAAAACTAAAATTACATTTATTACATATTACAATTATTTCATTCGTTTATTTTAAAGTAAATGACAGTAGCTGAAAAAATATATGACAAGAATCAACCAGTGTTGTAGAAAAACGTGGGAAGCTGGCGGTTATTTTAAATATTTGGTTTATCTTCTATTTTAAGATCCTTCGGTATATAGTTGTATCACTCGTAAAAAAATCCGCATTTTCTAAATAAAATACAACAATTTGTTCGAGTGTGTTTAGAAACTCCATAATTTATTATAAATTACTCAAAAAAGTAAAATTTTAAAAAGCATATACCTGGTGGCCAAGCGGGTCCAAATTTATATCTTTCGAACGGATAAACAGATTTTTCTAAAATTTAGAGTGGTTGTAGTTGAAGTAATTTAGAATTAAGCAACGTAAAAACCCAAAATGGTCGGTTTTGTTGAAAATGACAAAAATTTACTTGATACAATGTACACTCTGTATATCATTACATATATTTGGATTCTATGTGTCAAAATATATACCAGACAAACCTCAAATGTCATTTTAGTTGTCAATTTTTTTAAATCTGGGTTTTGTCCGATGTTCTTGTATTAACAGTCGTAACAATAAGGCATAAAAAATATTTTCCAAAAAATGCAAATTGTTTTCAATTTATTGGTGATTAAAGTAGTGTAGAGCAGTTTTTTACGGAAAACTCAATGCAACTAAATGCAACATTTGGTTTATAAATTGTCAATTTAATTACAAATCAAACGGGGTCCATAACATCATTGTTCTTTTCGGAATAAATGTGAAACAAAAAAATCATTTAACAGCTGATTTTCATGTATTCTGTTAAAGCTTTCTGGGCTAAAAACATTTTTTGACATTCAAATTGATATTTGAGATTTGTACCATATGTATTTTGAAACATTAATTTCAAATATGTAATAATATACAGGGTATACCGTTTAAAAATTCAATTATTATGTCATTTTTAACGAAACCGGTTATTGTGGATTTTCATGTCACTTAAGTGTAAATTACTTCTAGTAGGTATAACCACCCCAAATTTCAGAAAATCCGTTCGTCCGTTCTGAAAATATAAACTAGGTCCTACCTGCTGCTGGAGCTACCAACCACATCGATTTGTTTTAAACTAATACTTTAGGCGACATTTTTTCTAAAAAATATTTACACAACCCCATATTTTTAAAGCCCAAGAAAAAATATTCTTTCAAATGGTTAAAAAGCAATTAAGAATTCGCGTTTGAAAATATCTTGCGTAGTGTCGTAACTGTACTAACAGTTAACGAATCATTTTTGTATACAGGGTGATTCATGGGAGAGTACGACCCTACCATTCCAAAAATAGGCAAGCCAAAATACATGTCACAAGCGACTGCGATATCTAAATTTTTATTAACGGTATTATGAATTAGCGATGCATGTTTTGGTAGTTTGGTATTTTATTCTACGAAACGTTTATACAATATAATGTGTTGTATTTGAAAGAGCGAGATCTAGGACACAGTTTTCCAAGCATCTCTATGCACTTATGCCACATTTGGCCCGTTGTACACCCTAACTATGAATGTTGTCTATCTGGGGTAATTCCAACTGCAGTAGTGATTTTTAA
>JABXWE010016534.1:0-25581 GCA_014611495.1 Limonius californicus | reverse complement strand
CGACATATTGGTCAAACCTTTCCTTATAAAACGTCCAATCTTCCGCTGCTGAAAATTCTGGCAAACAACCATATACCCCAACGATCGCTGAATTCGCCATCTTGCCTCGTGCTCGCACAAATTTTTCTCGCAGCTCAATATTAAAAAAAAATCTCTAGTCCCCTTGACCGGTTTCCGTTGAAAATGGTTCGTTTTAATTCCCTCGTCGCCAATTGTAATGTATCAACTTCTAAAGTAAAACGCACATTTACATTTAACCTTTATTAAATGAACGTTATGTTAACGACACAAACTCTTTAGGCGAAGTGCAAAACTGCAAGTGGCATTAACCGCCAAAACCCCGGTGCTTGTACCATCACCTGCAGTTTCCTACTTCACTTACAAAACTGTTCATCGGATATATTACAGTTTTAAACAGGTTGGGCGCTTAACGTTTACAGAAAGAGGAAAAAAATACAACAATGGTAGGTACAATTTCGGCTGGTGGCATTTTTATTCTGCTGATGATTATATTCCCACGAATTCGTCATAATCCACAATTGGGAAAAGGATCACTTTCTGGAACTCTTATTAAAAATAGGCCATCGGGCTGGATAGATGCTGATCTGTTTTTGCTATGTCTGAAACACTTTATGCAATATGCATCTTCAACTCCAGAGAATCCGGTTTTGCTAACAGTTGATTGCCACGGTAGTCACACATCTCTTGAGGCGGTCAATCTGTGTAGAGAAAATAATATTACAGTAATAACTTTTCCTCCACATACGAGTAGTAAACTCCAACCTCTAGACGTCTCTATATATGCACCTTTCAAGATATACATCGCTCAAGAAATTGATAATTACATGACCAATCACCTAGGAGAATTACTGAATATGTGATGGTCCCATCATAAAACAAGCCTTTCTCCGTGCATTTACATCAAGAAATATCTTAAAAGGGTTCGAGAAAACAGGAATATATCGAAACAATGGTAACATTTTTGATGATGATGCCTTTATCGGTGTACAAGCAGTGTGCCCCTCAAATGAGCACAAGGAAATGCCGTCCACATCCTGTGCAATAAATTCCTCAGATATTAGTGAATCAGCCCAGGATTCAAATTATTCACGAACAAGAGAGTCGCCTCGACCATCTACATCTAATCTTAATAACAATTCTGGCTGTTCTTCTGTTGCCGCTGAATTGCCAAAGATTTCTGTCGTAACAATTTCTCCTTTACACAAGCCTAAAGACAAAACCAAGGGCAGTAAACAACACTGAAAACAGCAAAAAGTAGAAGAAATTACAAGTTCCCCATTTAAAAAGGAGCTTGAGGAGAAACTCAAGCCACCTAAAAAAATGTTCAACGAAATTACTTGCAGGAAAAGAGAAAATTGCTGTTAAAATTCTTCAGCAAGAAGAACAGGAAGACACATTTTGTATTTATTGTCACGGAAAGTATGGAGACACTCGTGAAGATTGGTTAGGGTGCAATATTTGTAAATTATGGGCTCACGAGGAGTGTTCGGATTATGAAGGTGTGAGAGTAGTTACATGATCTATGTAGATAATTTTTCAGATTTTATTTTTATATGTTTAACGTTGCGTTTATATTCTTTAAATACTGTTATACTCCTGCAATATGTACCATCGAAATAAAGTTGCTTAACATTGCTTTTATTTTAGTAATCATTCACATTTAGTATTGGAAATTCTAATGCTGAATATGCCCCACGGGTGTTGCTGAACTTGTCCCACTGTAGGGGCAAGTTCAGCAAAATACAATAATGCATAAATCTTACGTTTATTAAATAAGACACATTAGCTATTGGCTATCTGTCGATAAAATAGTTAAGGTATTTAAAATTATATCGGTAGATCGTATATCGCTGTGCAAAAACATTTTACAGGCAGTTTTATGTTAGCATGCCGAACTTGACCCGCTCGCCCCTATAATTGTATTACAAACAAGTAACCAGAAACATTCTTGTCTAATTAACTTTTAAGATTGCAGTACCACTTTTGGCTACCTGTATTGCAATTTGGTACTAAAATTTCTGTAATCTTTAATCCCAAACTTCAACTAAACCCGATACGTTTTTCTAGATATCAGCATACATAGTATACAAAGTCATCCCTAGGTTAATTTACTTCAGTTGTATGCAGTTGTTCTTTAAGAGAAGTTTGTGAGTTTTTTCATTAATTGTGATCACACCTAATTATGGAAAACACGAAAACTAATCGCAACAAAAAGAAGCTCATTTTTGGTGGATACATGTACGTTTTCGATAAGAAGAGCAAAGACGAAACAAAAAAGTTTTGGAAATGTTAGCGCAGGGCGGACAAATGCCCTGGTCGTATCCATATACAACAGCGGAGGACGAATATTTGCTTTCTATAGGAAAGAAAAGCGTTACCAAAATAAAAGAAGCAATTAAAACACGTGTCGTGCAAAGTATGGATACTCCAGCCCACTATTAAGCCATGCCCTACAAGGTTCTGGACCAGCCATTCAAGGGCAAATGCCACACAAAGATGTTGTTAGGAAACTGTGTCAGTGGACACGGAATCGTATCGCTGGTGCACCTCCAACTCCAAGAGATCTGGAAACTTTGGTAATTCCAGAAACCTACAGACGGTACGAATTTGCTCCTGGAGAAACCGAAACAAATTTTTATGAATGGAAGGTTTCGGCAAACGCCACCATTATTTCACTAAATTTACGCTATTATTCGTTTTGCCTGTTTTATACGCCCTTTTACCAAATAAACAACGTGGGACGTACGATCGGCTGTTTACGCTCATCAAAGAAATGTGGCCACAATTCGAACCCGACACTATATCATTGGATTATGAAATGGCTGTGATTGGGTCAGCTACTGCAGCATTTCCAACAGCTGAGTTACATGACTGTCCGTTCCATCTGGTTAAAATTTTAAGAAAAACATAGCTGAAAATCGCATGACCGTGCAGTGTAATACCGATCCTGAATTTGCTCTTTCTGCGCGCACAATAGTCTTTCATTCCCCTCAGCACATTGATGACGTAATCGAAGAGGTTTCCATGCAACTACCAAACGAATTGCAACCAATTTTAAACTGGTTTGAAGACAATTATGTTGAAAGACGAAATAGATTAGGAAGGGTGTACGACGAAGGGCGCCTTTTTTGCCAAATATATGGAACATTGACGAAAGGGTGCTCAATAATCAGGATTGCACGAACAACTCATCGAAGCTTGCAGTGCCAGTTAGGTACGAACCATCCGTCGTTGTGGAACAGTTCAGAAAGGAGAGATGCATTATATGAAAAATTCGTACGTGGGGAAACTTCTCCACATAAAAGACGAAAGTACCAAGCGGCGGATGAGAGAATTGGAAATACACTTCATGAATTTGAAGACAGAATAATAATGGAATACCTCAGATGGGTTTCTCACAACTTTTTAATGGATTGAGAGTGAAAGTGAACAATGTTTAGTGGGACCGCAAATGTAACTTTTATTTACATATTAATTACTTTTTCTGTAGCTTATATAAAGGTTTATTATTTTAATTTATATTAAAAAATTTTTTAAATTTTAAAAAATATTTATAAACAATTATTTCTTTGTTTCTTATTCTTGTCTATTAACATACATTTTTGCAACTAATTAATTTGTTTTCCTTATTATAAATATTGTAACACTTCACCGTATATTAATAAATTTAATTTATTATATTTCTTTCTGTAATTGAAAAATTGGCTTATAGATATGTATACAGTGTGTCTCGCCAAATACCAGACATATGAAAATTAACATTGGTATGTTAAGATCAAGTATAACTATGAGTTACATATTCATTCTCATTGAGCAAAACAAAAAATTGGCAATAAAAATTAAATTTTCTACGAAATACGAAATAACTGACAAAGCAGTTTATTTAAAATAATAACAGCAATCAGAAAGCAAAACAAACTCGATAAACAAAATATCAAAACCCCTGTTTTATGTCTGACCAATTACGTTACTCTATACAGACACAGCTATAGTTGATCGTAACATAATTTCCCAATGTTAATTATCCTATGACTGGTACTCGGTGAGACACACTGTATGTATAAATGTTTGCATTATCACTAGGTATTTTTTATAGATATGAGAGATACGAGTTTATGGGGGTAAATATTAATCGTTTTATTATGTTGATATCTGTATTTGTAGTTTTCTACAATGTTCACGATTATTATTCCTGATTTAATTAGAATTCTATTCGGATGGGTTAGGCCGGCGCCCAAACGGCCGGTGCCCAAACGGCTGCACGCAAATGTCCTGCTCCGAAAAATGCAGAGTTGGAAATATTACAGCATGGACTGTAAATACTATTAATTGATTCAAGTATAAATAATTTAGGCAGTACTACTACCACACACTGAGATTGAAGAATACATATATAATTTTGAAGAATGTTTTGGGCAAAAACAATATAAAATAGAACAACTCAATACAATCAGTATAATATATAATACTTACATAGATCACTTTACTCACCTATGCTTTTTCACACTTTTATATACCAATGAACACTTAACAGCACCATTATGCATCTAGTAGTTTGCAAAACTTGCAGAACTCACTATCCTGGTCTACTTAAAATACAATGCACATAATCTTGACTGGCTACCGACCCATATTTTGCCTCAAATGTCGAGCAGATTGCCTCGGAAGACCGTGTATTTAACTCAAGATTGTCAAACACTTGTGACGCCTGCTGATAATCTCTAACTAAGTAAGTAAATAATTGTTAATGATAGCCTCCCGGAACCTCAATCGAAGATGGGCGGTTCTCTGCTTATCTCGAATAAATATTTTAATTAACTTTATGTTAATTACCTGGAAAAAAGGGCGCCAACGACTAATAATATAATACACTACCATTAACGCAGATGTCGATTGGTTAGTCGTACCCACGGTGTATTACTTACTTAATTCGTTACTACACAAACAACGATAGGTAACAATAAATAACAAACACAATTGCAGCAACAATATTTAATATCAGCAAAAATAAATGCGTAATATGTATATATAAACCCCAGTTTGCAACAATAATATATATAAGTATAATTGTAACCTGTATCGGTACACAACTAACAGTGCAATCACTCAATACAGCCCCACAAATACCCGACTTTGAGCTACAGTAAAAATACTGCGTTTCACTACCCAAACAAACGCCCTCAAACCGCGTCCTACACTCTATTCGCGAAAGGCCTTTCGAGGAGTACAGCGTAGATAAGAGAATCCAAAAATTGCTGTGAAACCCGAACAAAACGCAATATTACCGCTCCTGTTGACTCACGCTGTATATACAGTGAAATTACCGTGATTATGTACGCTAATACTTGTACAAACTAATATATCAATGAATTACGCTAATAAAGTAATTCGAAACACACTGTACAAATTACAACATAGTTCTTATCTATCCCAAAATATAAATAAGTTCATACAAATAAACAAGATTATTTTCAATGAATCCGAGATTATCAGAATTAAAAATAAATTTGCACTTCCCTGGTTAATCTGGTCTGGAAATTCCTAAGACAGTCTCGAGTCCGACACGTGTTCTCGCTGCGACGGCAGGATGGAATTCGAATATTAGTTTCTCGCAAACAGCAGATTTCACCATAGAAAGCACATACAGAATCTTCGGACGAATCTCGCCGTCCCCAAGTTGTCTAATTACGAATACAAGGAAAAGTTAGGTCAGCTATAACTTAAAAGACAAAGGAAAAACTTACCAATCGGTAACTACGATTGACATGACAAAAATCATGAAAGGAACGAAACGTCGAGTATAGTGACAATAACTGTCAATAACGTAATCTCACAATCAACTAAAGATCACGTTATAAACTATGATTTTCCCAGAAAATTGAGATAACTCAAAGTGAAACACTTTAACAGGAAAACCAAATTCAACGACACGTTCGTTTTCTGTCAGACGCAGAGAATCAATCACCGGAAATCCTGTTTAACTAAATTAAACATGTGTAGTAAGTCAAAATGTTATCAAGGAGTGAGGGAAGCTAGAGTGAAATGGGTTGCGGACAACCTAGGCGAAAATATCGTTACACACTATCCCAAATTGTCTTTGATTTCTTCAAACTGCCCCAGATTGTCATGGACTATTCCAATCGTCCTCCAAGACTACCCATATGAGGCACAAGAGACTGTTTGAAGGCAGTGTCTCTTGTTATTTCTTAAAATCAGTTTGATTAGAGTTCATCGTTTTTGAACTCCAATCAGCCGTCATAATAATTATAAATAAACTGCTACATCATCTATGCTAATAAAAATCAGACATATCTTTAACCACCAGTAATCAATAGCAATGTGAAATCAGTAAACATATTATAAACTGAGTATGGTAAATTAAAATAAATACATTCAGAAGGTAACTGCTGTAATCAAAGCTACAATAATCTCCTTGTATTATTTCCCCTGAATAAGTCTTAACGACTGTATTGCTTATAGAGTTTGTTTAAGTATTATACCATTGCTTGGACACAGGATTAGCTACTTTATAAAAGATACGTGTAACTTTTAAGCTTGCTTTTTGAATATCATTACTGCCACATTTAAAAGCATGCCAATATTTATGCATAAATCAAAATTTTTAAAAGAACAACTTGAAAATTAGCATGCTAAAAGCTTTAAAATGCTTACAATTATTAATAATTATATCCTATCCTTTAAACTTATACCTCTTTGATAATCACACAATCATTAATTTTGTATTCAAACGGTTTCTTTCTTTCCCGTATGAGTCCTTACATGTCATTGCAAGTTAAGCTTCTGTGCAGCTTCATAGCACTTGAGAGGTGTATCTCTTCTATGAGTTCTCATATGACGTTTCAAGTTAATCTTATATGCACTTTCATAGTCACACTTATCGCACTTGAAAGGTTTCTCTCCTGTGTGGGTTCTCATATGTCGATGCAAGCCAATTTTATATATACTTGCATATTCACATATACCACATGTGAAAGGTTTTTCTCCTGTATGAGTTCTCATATGTTGTTGCAAACTAATCTTCTGTACACTTTCATAGTCACACTTATCGCATTTGTAAGGTTTCTCTCTTGTATGATTATACATATGTTGTAGCAAGTGTATCTTTTGTGCACTTTCATAATCACACTTATCGCACTTGAAAGGCTTCTCTCCAGTATGAGTTCTCATATGTTCTTGTAATCTAAACTTACGCGCACTCTCATAGTCACATCTACCGCATTTGAAAGGTTTGTCTCCTGTATGAGTGCTCATATGTCTTTGCAAGGTAATCCTCTGTGCACTTTTATAGTCACACTTATCGCACTTGAAAGGTTTCTCGCCTGTATGAGTGCTCATATGTCTTTGTAAGGTAATTCTCTGAGCACTCTCATAGGCACACTTATCGCACTTGAAAGGTTTGTCTCCTGTATGAATTCTCATATGTAACTGCAAGTGAATCTTTTGTGCACTTTCATAATCACACGATTTGCACTTAAAAGGTCTTTCCCTTGTATGAATTCTCATATGTCGATGTAAGCCAATCTTATAAACACTTTCATAGTCACATATACCACACTTGAAAGGTTTCTTACCCGTATGAATTTTCATATGTTGTTGCAAATTAATTTTCTGTACACTTTCATAGTCACATTTATCGCACTTGAAAGGCTTTACTCCTGTATGAATACTCATATGTTGTTGCAAGTGAATCTTCTGTGCACTTTCATAATTACACTCATGGCACTTGAAAGGTTTCTCTCCTGTATGAGTTCTCATATGTCGATGTAGGCCAATCTTATATACACTTCCGTAATCACATACAGTGCACTTGAATGGTTTCTCTCCTGTATGTGTTTTCATATGTCTCTGCAAATTCATCTTCCTTGTACTTCCATAGTCACATGTATTACACATAAAAAGTTTGTCTTTTGAATTAGGTGTCGTATGTTCATGCAAGCTAATCTGCTGTGCACCCTCATAGTCTTCATTAGGATGGAGAATTTCCGTTTTTATTTCTAATTCTTCATGCAACGATTCCACCTTGATGGAGAAATCGTAATCATATTTAACTTCATGGTGTAAATCTGATACTTCCAATCTTAATTCCCTTATTTGAATCTGTTTCTCTTTATCTGAAACACGTAAATATTAATATACTCCCACGATTTACTGAGGTAATGTTAAATACAGTAAGTTGTTATTAAATAAATAACATTAATACATTGATATTTGCATCAGCTTTGGTTTATAAAATTAAACTACCAATATTTTTTACGTTGTCAAAGTTAATACCAATATAGATATAAAAATACAAAAATATTCCTGTAGTTTTTTTGTATGAAATTCTGTTTGATACCTCTTTACTTGTACAACTTAGCATTTACTGTACTATACAACACAAAATTACCATCTGTTGCCAACTCCGTTTCAGAGGATTCTTCCTTAATTTTGGCATTACGCCAGACATTGTATATAGAACTGTAAGTATTTATTAACGAGGCTGCACTAGTAACATCTGGTTTGGTTTTATGGGTATTGAATACTGAATCCATGTTGATGTGTGCCTTTTTATAAGCTAAAATCACATCTACTAAATGGTAATTGTACAATGTAAATATGTACAAAATACTCACTTTCATTGCCTGATCATATAATAAATAAACCCGTAACGGTTTATTGGTGTTATTCAAATACACTTTCAACGATACTTTCTTTGTGTTTTCTAAATATGCGATAGCATGCCAAACATTATTTTAGGTTATGTAATTCGCGTGTTTTTTTTTAAATTATGTGAACTACTTTAATTTCTCTTACAGGATTACTCAAAGATTAGTATAGCAACTGCTGATGCTTAATTGTATACAAACAATTTAAACGGTTTTCATTAGAATTATGTTCTTACCAAGCTCATTTAATTAAAGCTAAACATGCCAAGCATAATTTTAGAAACTGTAGTAGCTTCCAAATGGACTGTCTGATTTAGGAAATATAAAAATCTGTTGTGGAAAAGACAATGACGATGTAGACTTTTGACAAATTCTTTAGTAATCAGTTTTTATGCCAAGAAAAAATTATAAATTTGAAAGTAAAAAATGAGACATGAATATGAGAAGTTACTAAGACATTAAATGTGAAAAACTGATACAGGTATTTCTAGAACGTTATAATAACATGCAGAATGAAACTGAAAATGTAGAATAACCAACTGATTCCAACAATATTCGAAATGACGTTCCAACACAAATTCAAGACATAAGATGACGATGTTTCAGGCACTAGGCGACAATGTATCATCATAAGGTTTTTTCACAATTATAAAAAATCCAAACCTTCTAGAAAGGTATCCATATGTTTGTAACTGCACCGTTGCACGCTCTGATCCAACAAATACATCATGAACCGACATTGAACACAGTTGAAAAGAACACTAGAAAAATAGTAATTTTTTTCTATAACTTAAACAGCAAAAACGATATCATCCAGGAGGCAAGAGTACATACCTGTATTAAAAGACAACTTTCCCAAGACCTACCACTTTTTTTTTTAGTTTCTCATTCATTCATACTACCGTTCCCCCCTGGAAACCGCTTTCGCATTACTTCAGGGGGTTGCAGGCGTCCCTTACACACTAAACATTCATGCATCATTCACCTTAAACTTAACTAAGAGAAATGCAGTTACCCCAGTCGGGATTCGACACCTCGACCGAATTTCGCGTGGCCTCGACTGGCAGCGAGTAACCAGATTACTCCACCGAGGCCCCAAGACCTACCACTTAGTTCAGATGATAATAACAGTGATAGATCACCGAGACTAGCTTGCATTGTTCCAGGAGCAGTACCCTGCTAGATATGCACATTAAACACAGAGCTCCTGTAATAATTGACATATTACTATTTTTGGCAAATACATAGTAGGTAGATTTTTAAGCATGGGAAATATAAGGTTTTTTATTTTTATCAAAACTTACAGGTATTTATACAATATTTCAGTGTAATGTAATTAAAGAATCACAAAATACACTTTTTACATACCACTGCACATGTAACAGCACCATTAAGCAACTAGTGATTTGCAAAGCTTGTCATTATATTCATCTAGTAAAAAACAAAAGAAGTGTAGTCTTGGCTGGAGACTGGCTTTTGGCCTTAAATGTAGACCCGAGTGCCTCTGAATGCTACGTATTTAACTCAACACCATCCCAAATTAGTTTGGATTTCCTCAGATATGCTGGTTGGCAATTGGCCCATATTCGGGCTCAGCTGTAGCCCAGGTTACCTCTGAAAGCCATGTACTTATCTCAAGATTGCCAAACACTAACCCAAATTGTCTTAGATTACTTCAAACTGCCCTAGATTGTCATGGACTATTCCAACCTTCCTCTAAGAATACCCCATCGAGTGACAAAACACTATCTGAAGGCAGTGCCTGATATTTATTCAAAACAGTTTAATTAGGGCTCATGGATTTTAAGCTTTAATAAGCTAAGAAAATTATTACAAATAAACTGCTACCTTGCTGTGCTAATAAAAAAACATACGTTCAATCATCAGTAGTAATCATTACAATGTGACCACAGTACCTACAGGTATTACAAACTGAATCTGGTATATCAGAAAAAATAATTTTGAAAAGCATCCACTGTAATCACATGCAAGTAGAAAAATGTCTTAATATTATCTCCCCTGAATAAGTCTTGGCGACTGTATTATTTACAGATTAATTTATAGCATTATAACATTGCACAAACACAGGGTTGCCTAGTTTATAACAGAAACAAGTAGGTCACTTTTAATATCGCTTTATAAATATAATTACTGGCACATGAAAAATCTTCAAAATACTACTACGTAAATCAACATTTTCAAAAGAACATGTCTATGTTAAAAGTTTGAAAATGCTTATACCTATTAATTATTACCCTACCATTTACACCTACATGTCATTGATAATCAGACAATCACAAGTTTTACATTCAAACAGTTTCTTTCTTTCCTGTATGAGTCCTTATATGCTGCTGCAAGTTTAGTTTCTGTGCACATTCAAAGTCACATACATTGCACTTGAAGGGCTTCTTTCCAGTGTGAGTGCTCATATGATTTTGCAAGCTAATCTTCCGTGCACTTCCATAGTAACATATACTGCATTTGAAAGGTTTCTCTCTTGTATGGATTCTCACATGCTCTTGCATCCTAATTTTCCGTGCACTTTCGTAGTCACACACATTGCATTTGAAAGGTTTTTCGCCTGTATGAGTGATCCTGTGTCTTTGCAAATCAAGCTTCCGTGCACATTCAAAGTCACATACATTGCATTTGAAAGGTTTCTCTCCCGTATGGATTCTCACATGCTCTTGCATCCTAATTTTCCGTGCACTTTCGTAGTCACACACAATGCATTTGAAAGGTTTTTCGCCTGTATGATTGATCCTGTGTCTTTGCAAATCAAGCTTCCGTGCACTTCTATAGTCACATACATTGCACTTGAAAGGTTTCTCTCCTGTATGAATTCTCATATGTTCCTGCAACCTAATCTTCCTTGTACTTTCATAGTCACACACATTACACTTGACAAATTTCTCTCCTCCTCTATGAATTCTCATATGTCTTTCCAAGTCAATCTTCCCTGTACTTTCATAGACACATATATCACACATTAAAGGTTTCTCGTCTGTATGAGTTCTCATATGTGTTTGCAGGGTAATCTTCTGTGCCCCTTCATAGTCTTCATTAAGGTTGAGATTTTCAGTTTTTATATTTAATTCTTCATGTAATGATTCCAGCTTGATGGCGAAATCATGATCATATTTGAGTTCATCCAGTAAATCTGGTACTTCCGATGCTAATTCCCTTGGTTGGATCTGTTCCTCTTTCTCTGAAACATAAATATATTGATATAGAATTTACTGAATAACACTTTCATCAACACAATAAAACAAGGTAATGTTAAACAGAGCCCCAAACTTTACGGTTATTTAATAAATAACAACTGATATTTAATTTGGCTCCACCGTATAAAATACAACTACCAATATTTTTTGTTAATTTCAACAGCCTTTATGTTGTCATAGTTTATATAAATATAATTACAAAAATGCAAATACATCCGTGCAGTTTTTCTGAATGAATCCTGTTTTGATGAGCATTTACTTGCACCATTTAAATTAGTATTTACTTGCTGTGCAACACAAAGTTACCATCTGTTCCCAACTCCGTTTCGGATGATTCTTGCTTAATTTTAGCATGATGCCAGAAACTGCATGTAGGACTGTAAGGATTTAATAAGGAGGCTGCAATAGTAACATCTGGTTTAGTATCACTGGTATTGAATTCTGGATCCATGTTGATGTGTCCGTTTTTATATGCTAAAATCAGATAAACTTAATTGTAATTTGATAATGCAAATTCTTAGAAAAATATTCACTTTTACGGCGTGACAATGAAATAAAAATGTCGGTAATATTTTATTACTGTTACTCAAATACACAGTTAACACTAATTTTAGGTTATGTAAATGACGTTTAATTTTGCATCATGTGAACTACTTTAATTGACTATACATGATGATTAAAAATCAGGAAAACAACTACTGATGCCTCAATGATTGCAATTTAATCAACACAGTTCTTTTTAGAATTTTTTTAATGAGCTCATTTAATTAACCCCGCAATTGAGGAGCTGAGTCTATGAAGTTTCATAAAACCGTTTTTTGTTACCTATGTTATATGTAACTATTTTTTAAATTTTTTTGCTACTGTGTATCTTCTTATCTTTAGCAGAAACATGTTTTTTAGTATTTGTTAATTTTTCTGCTGTTACCGTTTAAATGCGGTAAGGCCATTTGGTTGGTCAGACCCAGGTCTTAATTTTGTATTTATATTTGAGTTTATAATTTATTGGAATGGCGTTTAACCAGCAACATGGCACATTTTCGAAGTGGTTCTTTAACCGAGAATGGCACCTGGGTGTATTCGTTTCAATCATGCGTGGAACAGTTTAACGAAGCTTTCCCTGGAATGATTGTTTCGGACAAGGCGTTTTCGAACCACAAGAACAGAATAGTTAAACGCTTTGAAGAAAAACATTGCATCTGTAAAAGCAAAAGTTCTGAAAGGCCCAGCATTTTACCTGACAAAGTTGTTGCCGATATACAATAACGCATAACTCGAAACCCGAAGAAATCCTTAAGAAAATTGTCAGCTCAAGCAGGTTTGTTTTACATTATAAACGTCTTATTTTGATACTAAGAAATTTGTTTACTTGTAGGAGTGTCAGTGTCAAGTTGCCGGAAGGTATTAAAGCAAAGACTTAATTTGCATCCGTATAGAGTTTCCGTTGTACAGCACCTTCACGGAATTGATTATGGGCGCAGAACAGACTATTGTCAATGGTTTAATAATACTTTAAATGACGATTTACTGAATTTGACTTTTATACCGACGAAGCATGGTTTCATTTGTCTGGCTATATAAATAGCCAGAATTATCGAACATGGTCTGCAGAAAATCCACATACTTTTATAGAAACTGACTTACATTCTATTAAAACTGGTGTGTGGGGGTGGCCATGTCAAGACAACGAATAATAGGACCAATATTTTTCCATGAAACAATCAATGCTGAGAACTATCGAAGACTTATTTTAGAACCTTTTCTGAATTTACTTCACGACGATGAGCTGCAACTGGGTTATTTCTAGCAAGATGGAGCCACAGCATATACAGCAAGAATCACTTTGTAATATTTGGAAGAATTTTATGGTGATCGCCTGATAAGTCAAGGAAGATGGCCAACACGTTCCCCTGATCTGACACCACTAGATTTTTACTTATTTGGTAGCTTAAAAGATAAGGTTTTCAGAAACAGATTAGCTGTTTTAGATGAATTAGAAGAAGCAATTAGAATTGAAATCGAAAACATTACACCAAACGAGCTACGAAATGTTTTTGACAATATGAACGAAAAGTGAATCTATGTCTTGAAAATAATGGTCACCATTTCCAACATTTATTATAAGACGCAAATAAATTATTTAGCTGTTAAGTTATATTAATTGTTGTAAATTAATTTAGCAAACTTTTCTTAACTTTTGTTGAACAAAATGTTTTACAAATAATAATTGTTGCACTTTATATTCTTTTCTTGTTTATAAAATTTGTAAGATGGGAAAATGGGCCTTTTAGTTTTTTATTTTCATATCGATAATTATTTGAATAGTGTTTGCAATTTATCTATGTACGCCACTGGAGACTCTAGTCTGATCTAGGGTGTAGTGGGTGGGGATGAGTATAATAAGTTGCCTACATCACAATCCTCGGTCATTTACAAACACCCTGTATTTAGTTTTTATGTCGTTTGATCTATCGGTAATAATTCTTACATTCAAAACTTTGCTTCTGTTTTGCATCAATTTTTAAGTATAATTCAGTATAACTGTAACTAATATAAAGGATTTAATTTATTTCGAATATCCATAATTATGATATAGGTACTCTGGACACATAGTAGGTGCACATATTGGTTTCACTAATGATGGTAGGGGTAAAATTTACAGTAGGTACATAAATTGTCGTCTTGCCAACATCCCTTCCAACAACACACTCATAGATTTCAACACGAGAACCTTTATATAACATATTATTTGCACAAACATGGCATTTGATTTTCTTAAAAAGTAATTTTTGCTAGACAATTATTTAAACTTATAATATTTATTCTAAGATTGTCACTGGTGGAAAATGTTCTAGTGTTGGAGGTAGACTGATAGAATCTTCTCTCACGGTAAATTCCAATGTAACAAATTTTTTTACTGCGACTAGAAAGCCCGAACTCTCACCGAGATCACAGTCCTTAGCACTAATTCCATATGGTATTAGGGGCGTCATATTTTCTCCTACTTTTGTTTATATTTACTTTTCTTTGGCAGTGTCTGACACATTTTCATTCATACCATAAAATGGTCTATTTCGGCGTTTGCACGTCTGTAACTTCGAACGTTTTTTATACTTTTAGCATGTCTATTTGCTATTAAGATATGGTCAATTTGATTAACCTTTCTTCCATCAGGGATATCCTGGAAGAATTAACAATTTAAAAAGATTTAAATTGTTTGTGAACTGTCCCGGAAGCTGTTGGAAATCGCAGTGAGCAAAATATTGTTTGTAGTGGACGATCCAAGGTCGAAAACATGCATCAGTTGCAGTTCTAAGAAATTAAGAGGTTCACTGAGCGGCAACAATTTAGATGTACACTGGACGACAACAGTTTGGATTAAGATAAGTCTACTTTGGTTTTATACTTGTATTTGTGTAATCTTTATTGTTAGAATTTTATCATCTGTGGCGAGGTCACGAACTGAAACCCTGAGATATTTATGTTTTGATATGCTGGTATAATTTAATTTATGTTATGGGCGTAACCAACATAAAGATTTAATTTTTTGAGCTAGCCGAGGTAAAAGAAAATTTATTTGAATTATTTATTCATATAGACAATACATAGCATTTATTTTGGCACCATCAAAGTGGGGCTTTTATATTTTATTTATGTACGAAAGTTGGAATTCAATAATTAGTAATACATTTTTATAAACAACTTTCATAGCAATACATATTGCTGAGTTATAGTTAATTATAATCATACTGAGGTTTTAAATAAATTAAATACAGCATATGGAATAGTAATACAGTAAATGAAATTGTGCCTGGTTAAACTTACTATGTTGGGCGCCATAAACAAATTAAACTCTTAAACAAAATATCCTTTCCTATATGGATACTAAACATATACACAAATTAATAACATGTTTAACCAACACAAGTCAAATATTTTCACAAACCTTTTAAGTTGATCTCAGGGAAGCTGCTACAATTGATCGTTCTATATAACTTTTTTGGCTGGCAACAAACATGTACAACAAAAAAAAAAAACATAGGGAAATTCAAATTACCATTTCAATTATCAAAGTCAAATGTGCTTTCCCTTGACAAAAACATAAATTAATTTTTTTAAACAAAATTAAATACAATAAACAACTACAAGGTTTTATTTATCAGTTCATTTATTTTTTATTGACACGTAACCCCCATTCCTGATATTCAAATGATTCAAATGTGGTGGGCTTCGAGGCAATCTCCATCTCGTATGCAGCTCGTGGTCAGTTGTACGGCAAGTGCGTTGTCCTTGGCATTTTTGTAAATATACGTGGATAACTGCAGTTGGTGATATCCAAACACAGGAAACAGCAATTAGATAAACGCAGGCAAGTGCTTTCCCAATTTTAAATCACTAGTAATTGTCTTTTGGATAGGTAAAAGCGAAATCCACACATCTAACCTCAAAACTGATTTTCAGTTAGGTATATTGCACTTTTTATTTCGACGAATTTTCTTGTTTTATCCTTACTGGATGTAATTAAAAATATTTATTTCATTATTTCTTGCAGAATAATAAATTTTAATTATTTGACGTTGAATTTTCACTTCTCAAATCAAAACATCACACTAACACGACGCCGTTATAAACAAAAACAATCAACCCACGCTCAGAGCTGTTCCGAGTACAAATAAAAAGTATTCAAGTACTGAGTACGAGTACTCTGCACCAAATGTACTCGAGTACTGAGTACAAGTACTCATGATATGTACTTAAATACATTTTCCTGAGTACAGAGTACAAGTACGCGTGTATGAAATTAAAAAAAAAAACAGGAAAAATCTTTCGAAATTCGCGGGTTACGCATACATATGCATATTTCAAAAAATGAAAATTGGAGAACATTTTGTCAAATTGATTGAAAAATATCATTACTATACGTAGATTGTTCTATTCTATTTTGAGCTTTTTTTCACTTTATTTTGTCCGAATAGTATTTATAGGCACAAAATCAAGCTAAATATACCACTTTTTATTAGATTTTATTCAGTCACAAAATGCAGGTCTCAATATTCCTTTTTCCAAAAATAATACAACTTATTTTAAAAGTACATACCTATACCCTATATTATATCAGCTTTTACAATTACTGATTTTTAAGGACATAGACCATAAAATTAAGAAAAATATCCATACAAATATCCATAATATAATTAATAAGAAGCTGTTTATTAAAAAAATTTGATCATTAATTTTAAAGATTTATTTTGTTGGCTGTTAAAATAACTAACTTTTCAAAATTTTCATCAGTTAGCTGTTAGGGAGTGTCGACGTGGTGTGTTTACCATTTTTGGGAATGAAAGGAAGCGTTCCACTGGAGCAGACCACGGTAAACACGTATTATATCGCTTGAACAGTTTTTTCATATTTGGATATTCTTCGAGAACTGTTGTGTTCGTCCTCTTGTCATCCAAATAGTGAAGAAGTTCCAGTTCAATTTTTGAGTTTTTTTTTTATCAAGAAATTGAGTTTGTTTTTTATTTTGGTATATATTATTCTGGTTCTGGTTGTTACTAGTCCCTGGTACTGGCATCGCACATTGATTATGTTCATCGAAATCAAAATCGTTATCTTTTATTTCACTGTCACCAGAGTCTCCCGTGCGTGGTGGTAGCTCAGTTGGTAGAGCGGCCGCTTTCTGAATAAAACGTCGATTCTTGCTTGGGTTCGAAACCTAGGCAGAACTACGCAGATTTATAAAAATCTTGTCTGCAACCCACCACACACAATTTCCCAATTCGGCTGCAACAGTGGGATCTTAATGCTAAAAACCTTCTCTGGAATTTCTGTCGTTCGGATTCGACGTTAAACTGTAGGTCCCCCGTGTTTCTACCTCAGCGCTGAGGAGAAACACGTGGCAGAGAAGAGGCCGATGCCCAGCAGTGGGACGGAAAGGCTGTTGATGATGTGAGAGTCTCCCGTGTCCGAATTCTCAAGCTCCAAATCCAGCATTTGGTTCCCAGATAAAATAATTATTTGTTTCATGGAATCAATTGTCATTGAATTGGTGTCACCAGCTATTATCGCTTCTTCCGATTCTAAACGGAAATAAATGGAAAACCGTTCTTGTAGGCCCTTTACACAAGCATCTAAAATTAAATGTGCAGAAAGTTTCTAGAGTCTTGAAGTTCAGTCTCCAGTTTTTGCCATTTTACCAACAGAGAAATCAGGATTGGAAGTAAGAAGCCATAATAGGTATTCTTTTCACCTTGTAGTATATCTATAGCTTCCGCTAAAGGTCTCATTATTCGACAATAATCTTCCAACAACTGTGACTCAGTTTCCTTGAAATTCGGAAGACCCAGTCTGAGATTAAGAAGAAATCAATTTAGGTTTTGTGTTTTTACTCAAAATTTTAGAAATAGAGTCGAAATACGAGTTGCATCATGTTATACCTGGAGAAGTTAAAGTATGACCCAAAATTTCTACTATAAGTTCTGAAGTCCCTGGTCTACCCGCCTTTACCCACAGCTGACGACACTTGTTTATAGCAGCCGTATATTTACTGCGCACTGCTACATTTGAAGAAATAGCTTTAGTATAGTCAGATGTTGCAATTAAATGTAAGGTTTGACTGGCACAATGAAAATGCTTCGGTAACTTGATCAAAGATTCTGTTTCTAAGGATTCAATGTCTGGAATAGGTATTTAAAAATTCAATATCGTTAGCAGTAGCTCCGTCAACATCAAAACTATCAGATTCTTCTTCATCGCTTCCATTAAATGATAAGTTTTCTTCCAATTCAGAACTGGCTCGAGTACAGTCTTCTTCAAGCGTATATTCTTTGAAAGCCTTTACAAAGTTGCTTCCGTTATCTGAAATGGTTGCAATGATTTGATTGGGCTTTATTCCATATTTGACAAATACACAGTCTAACATTTCTGCTAGGTTTTTATAATTATGGGTCCCACGAAATCTTTGACATGCAAGGGCAATAGACACACGTTGAAAATCGTCATTTAACCAATGTAGTGTCACTCCTATAAAGCTTCGTCGTTTGGATGACCATGTGTCAATAGTTGAACAAACATAATTTTGTTTGCTAATTTGAAGTTTCAGGTTTTCCTGGTGACCTTTAAATATTTTGTGAATAGTAGGTATTCATTGCGGATTTACGACCCATTACTTTAAGATCAAATCGGAACGGTAAATAATGGACACAGCAGAAATAGTATTTATAACGAACCCAATTATCCTCTTATTAAACTGACTTTGCGTTATACTAGTTTTACATTTTTCCGATGATAATTTTGTTTGTCGTAATGTGTTTATTAGAGGCGATGAGGAGTTTTGTAAAGACTGCACTTGCGAGTCTTAAGCTGCTTTTGTTTTTCCTTCTGCTTTTCTTCTTTGTACTTGGTGTATGCAACAAACTCAGCTAAATGAAGCAAGTACAGGTAAAAGTACTCGAGTACAATAATGTACTTTGAGTACAGTGTTGAGTACGAGTACAAGTTCATTAACAAAAAAAGTATTCGTGGACTGAGTACCGAGTACCCTAAAAGTACTTGAGTACAGGCCATTGAGTACTTGTACTCGAATACCGCACAGCACTGCCCACGCTAACTTTCAATTCTTACCAAATTCGTAATTTTCTCGATAATTTTCCAAATTCCACATTCGCAGAGGAAAACAACACTTTATATCGAAGAAAAACGGGGAACAAACATTTATTCACTTAATAACACAAACTTGAACATAAAATACAATAATTTGAGCCGCATGAGGAACGTACTTCCTCGTTGAAGGACAAAATGTAACTAACTTGCTTTTTTAACAAAAGATTTTCACAAAATGTTTGCCGTTGCTATGATACAGAACAAAACTTTCAATTTTTTTTGTCAACCCCAAAGAGTTCCACCAATCAACTTGCATATCTAAATGAACTAAAATAATTACAAATTTCTATAAACTACAATAACTTCTTTATAATTAAAGTTACATAGAAAAGGAAAACACCAAAATCTTCCTTGCAAATTTCCTCAAATATTAATACCTCACACGACCTATTTCCAATAGAGCATAAGAGAGTTGGCAATTAATTTTTCAATTAATTAAATAAATCATTATAAATACATATATTCAAAATTAATAAAAATTAACAAAAAAAGTACTTATGTATGTACTTTATTTCAAACTTATTGAAATAAAAGTATTACATTTACAAATTAACATTATTATATCTAGCTGTCAAAACCATTATGTTTTACTAATATTTGTGAAATTACAGCTCAAGAATGCACAGATAAGGTAGAAAAGTCTCCTCTATGCTTTCCTAAAGATGAAGAGCAACAACACAACCTGTTTTGAAACCTGAAAGTCAAGTTACGCAGAAACGAAATACCAAATTCCCGGATCGGAAGCTAACATTTACCACGTATTTGAATTATGTGTGATTAAACAATTCATTTTATACAGGGTAGCTTAAATTAGCTTTATTAAATTTATCAATAGGTTAAGATATCTCAATTAGAGCATATTGTAACACAGCAATATATATATATATATATATATATATATATATATATGTGTATATATATATATATATATAAATCCGGAAGGAGAGTATTTGGTCGTAAAAAATTATGAATTTTAAGATGCAAAGTTGTTGGGGTAATCGACCGAGGGCAAAGAAATTAAACCACCCTTTGTTTATTTAGCTAAGCTTTCAGAAAACTTTATTTCCGTCCTCAGAGCCAACTGTAACAACATGAAAAGCCGAGGATAACCTCAAGAAAACAGCATGAAGTATTACTTAGATCATACTGTTTTCTTTTTCTGCTTTTTCTTATCAATACGTTATTGTTCAGTTTTTTTATTACAGTTTTTGATTTCTTTGAATTACGATTTTTGGTATGTTAAAACACTGGCGATGGAATACATATTTGCAATTAAATTATTTTATTGTCTATAGTTGTACTGACCCCATTCTTTCATTTAAAAAAATTCATCAAAACCGTCCACAACATTGTTAAATGTTGAACTGGTTCTATTAAATAAAAAAAAAAGCAGAGTTGGAAATATTTTAGCATGGACTGTCAATACTATTTATTGATTCAAGTATAAATAATTAAGGTAGTACTACTACCACAGACTGAGATTGAAGAATACATACAACATAATTTTGAAGAATGTTTTGGGCAACAAAAATATAAAATAGAACAAGCCAATGCAATCAGTAAAATATACCTATATAAATCAGTTTACTTAGCAATGCTTTTTAACACTTTTTATATACCACTGCACATGTAACAGCACCATTATGCATCTGGTGGTTTCCAGAACTTCTCACTATATTGGTCTACTCATAATACAATACACATAATCTTGGCTGGCTCATATTTTGCCTGAAATGTCGACCAGATTGCCTTTGAAGACCTTGTATTTATCTCAATATTGTCAGACACTATCCCAAATTGTCTTTGATTACTTCAGACTGCTCCAGATTATCATGACCTGCTACAAATTTCCTCTAAGGATGCCCCACTGAGGCACAAAATACTATTTTGAAGGCAGTGCCTCTTGTTTTTTCTTAAAATCAGTTTGATTAGAGTTCATGGTTTTTGAACTCCAATCAGCTGTCAAAATAATTAGAAATAAACTGCTACATCGTCTGTGCTAATAAAAAACAGACATATCTTTAACCACCATTAATCAATAGCAATGTGAAAGCAATATACATATTAGGTATAAACTGTCGGGTGCATAGCGGAGCGCTGCGGACGCCGGTCAACCGGTATTAGTAGTGCAGCACAACCGCGCTGGTCAGTAGTTGGATGGGTGGACCAATATAGTGGCATATGCAACCGGTCGTGCTTCGGAGGGTACGTAAAACCGTCGGTCGCGGTTGTCATACGAACATCTTTGACAATCGTAAACCTTGTAGTGGCACTTCTCTCCTCTGTTCGACGGGTTAGGTTAGCCTCCTGCCCGGCATACGTGCAAAGAGGGCTCACAGAACCTACTCTGTTGTAGGTAATTAACAGGCCATTGGCCTATATACAGAAGAAGATGAAGGTATAAACTGAATATGGTAAATTAAAATAAATACTTACATTCAGAAGGTAATCAAAGCTCTCCTAATATTATTTCCCCTGAATAAGTCTTAACGACTGTATTGCTTATAAGAACTAGTTTCATAAGGCCTTTTCTTAACGTACGAGTCCAAGTTCGGACGAGTGCGACAAGTGGTCTTATGAAACGTGTTCTTTATACTATTTTTTCTATTGAGGAAGTTTAAGAGTATTTTTAATAAATTTATGTAGAAAATTTTACGTCAAATCGATTACTAGGGAGTTTTTATAAACACTTATGGCAGCATTGACAGGTGGCTGAAACTGACATTTCAAACTTTCAAATTCAAATCGAACTACCAACGTCGTAAAAAAAACAAACTAAAAACAGTACGATTATAGGCCTCCTTAACGTACTGTTTTTAAGCTAAAACAGTGCGCTTAGAACGGCTTTATAAAACCGAAATAGAAAAAGTTTATTTGTAGTACTGTACCACTGTATAGACACAGGAATAGCTACATTATAACAGATACATGTAACTTTTAAGCTTGCTTTATGAATATTATTACTGGAACAATCATAAAAATATAAATGCATAAATCAAAATTGCAACAACTGCAAATTAACATGCTAAACGCCTTAAAATGCTTACAATTATTAATAATTATATCCTATGCTTTAAACTTATTCTTAATCAGCCAATCATTAATTTAGCATTCAAATGGTTTCTTTCTTTCCTGTATGAGTCCTTACATGTCATTGCAAGTTAACACCTTCATAGCACTTGAAAGGTTTATTTTTTCTATGAGTTCTCATATGACGTTTCAAATTAATCTTATATGCACTATCATAGTCACACTTATCACACTTGAAAGGTTTCTCTCCTGTGTGGGTTCTCATATGTCGATGCAAGCCAATCTTATATACACTTGCATAGTCACATATACCACACTTGAAAGGTTTTTCTCCTGTATGAATTTTCATATGTAGTTGCAAACTAATCTTCTGTACACTTTCATAGTCGCACTTATCGCATTTGAAAGGTTTTTCGCCTGTATGAGTGCTCATATGCCTTTGTAACGTAATTCTTTGTGCACTCTCATAGTTACACTTATCGCACTTGAAAGGTTTGTCTCCTGTATGGATTCTCATATGTCGATGTAAACCAATCTTATATGCACTTTCATAGTCACATATACCACACTTGAAAGGTTTCTTACCTGTATGAATTCTCATATGTTGTTGCAAGTTAATCTTCTGTACACTTCCATAGTCACATTTATCGCACTTGAAAGGCTTTTCTCCTGTATGAATACTCATATGTTGCTGCAAGTGAATCTTCTGTGCACTTCCATAATCACACTCATTGCATTTGAAAGGTTTCTCTCCTGTATGAATTCTCATATGTTGATGTAAGCTAATCTTATATACAGTTCCATAATCACATACAGTACACTTGAATGGTTTCTCTCCTGTATGTGTTCTTATATGCCTCCGCAAATTAATTTTCCTTGTACTTTCATAGTCGCATATATTGCACATAAAAGGTTTCCCTTTGGAATGAGGTGTCATATGTTCATGCAAGCTAATTTGCTGTGCACCCTCATAGTCTTCATTAGGATGGACAATTTCCGTTTTTATTTCTAATTCTTCATGCAGCGATTCCAGCTTGATGGAGAAATCGTAGTCATATTTAGCTTCGCGCTGTAAATCTGATACTTCCAATCTTAATTCCCTTGTTTGAATCTGTTTCTCTTTTACTGAAACACATAAATATTAATATACTCCCATGAATTACTGGATAATATTTTATCAAGGCGCTATAATAAGGTAATGTTAAATACAGTCCCAAACTATATTGTTATTTAATAAATAACGATTGATATTTAAATCAGCTTTGGTTCATAAAATTAAACCAATATTTTTTTAATTGCATTGGTTTTTACGTGGCCATAGTTAATACCAATATAGATATAAAAATATAAAAACATTCCTGTAGTTTATTTGTATGAAATTCTGTTGAACCTTCCAGTAGTCGCGCACGGTGTCTGAGATCGGGCCGGTATTCTATTTCTTGTAAAAACTGATGGGGGTGGCGAAAATATTGCACCACCTCAGTACCTTCCTAGGTTATCGCCATCTAATTACAGTTGTAGTATGGACGTTGTATTGTAAACTCTGGTCCAGTGGCAGCGTGTTCCGGTGTGACAGACCGGGGTGACTATTTATGATATAAAAATTATTAAGTGTTTAGTAGGTAAAAGGTTTGACAATGGTAAGGTTTTCTTCATTTTATTAATTCCAATGTTATGTTTAATTCTAATAATACTGATAGAAAACTATTACGATGAAATTTTTTGAAGGAAATGACTAATGGGTTAATAGGTCCACATTTGCAAAGACGTACTAGTATGCCTAATCTTCCACGTAATCTGAAGCTGCGACTACAAGAACTAGTTGGAAATGAATCAAGAGAGGCACTAGAAAATGTCACACCTGGGAGATGTTCGTATTGTGACTGGAAAAAGAATAGAAAAACGCGATTTTCTTGCTATAAGTGCAGCACTTACATGTGTTTGGAACATAATCACTGCTATCTGTAAATCATGTAGGAAAAATGCTTTTCGAAATGAGTAGATGTACTATTTTTGTATAAATATGTTTTATAGATGTTAAATTACCACTTTTGAGTATTCATTTATTTTATCTTCTAACATTTTCTTTATAATCCAAAGTTTTTTGTTCTTTAAATAAAAAAAGTTTTATTTACAATGTGTGAATGAATAATTGTTGAACTAGTTTTGTAAATAAAACTAAGTCTTAAACCATTTTTTATGCTCCTATAATAAAAAAAAATAGTTTTTTGCATTACCTTTTTATTTATAAGCTACCTGGTCTCAGAGACCGGGGCGACTAAACATGTCGAAAATTTTCGCGCGACTACTGGAAGGTTAATTGTACAACTTAGTATTTACTTTACTATGAAATACAAAATTACCATCTGCTGCCAACTCTGTTTCAGAGGATTCTTCCTTAATTTTGGCATTATGCCAGACATTGTATGTAGAACTGTAAGTATTTATCAACGAGGCTGCACTAGCAACATCTGGTTTGGTATCATGGGGATTCGATACTGGATCCATGTTCATGTTTCCGTTTTTATAAGCTAAAATCAGATCTAGTAGATGGTAATTATACAATGTAAATACGTACAAAATACTCAGTTACATTGCCTGATAATATAATAAATAAGCCCGTAACGGTTTGTTAGTGTTATTCAAATACACTTTCAACTATACTTTCATTGTGTTTACTAAATATGCGATAGCATGCCAAACATTATTTTAGGTTATGCAACCAACATGTCATTCTTAATCATGTGAACTACTTTAATTTCTCATACAGGATTACTGAAAGATTAGCATAACAACTACTGACACTTAATTGAATGCAATACAGTTTAAACCGGTTTCTTTAGAATTACGATCTTAACGAGATCATTTAATTAAAATTAACAAATATTTTAATAATAATAATAATAATAGTAATGAAGTAAAGTAAATAAGTAATAAGTATAAATTTCAACGAAGTAAGCTTAGATTATACACATTTA
>JABXWE010016533.1:0-28935 GCA_014611495.1 Limonius californicus | reverse complement strand
GGCCTACGAACAAATATGGCTCAAACTTGTAGAGCAAATGCTTGTAAAGGCAGACAAGCTACAGGTCGGTCCTTACCTGATGATGCTGGGTGTAGTTCCCAAATGACGACGCGGTCTAGGCCGAAAGTAAATTGTAATATTGACAGTTCGAGAAACCGCGAAAGCCTCAAAGAATATGATTTCTTTTAATTTCCCTGTGTAAAGAATAAGTTACAGAGTTTACGTTTTACATCGGCCAAGGAACCGGTTGACGCATTTAAAAATGAACCTAACTCGGGAAAATTGGAGAAAATGTTTTGAAGATTACATTTCAGGATGCAAAAATGAATTGACTGTAGATGGGAATACTTTGAAAAATTATAAATAAATGTTTCGTCAATAAATTGTGTATTACTTACTCAGCAGAAAGAGAACAGCCCTCGTAGATACAAAAAATGTGTTAAAGAGAAAGTTCTGGATATTTGTCAGTAAAGTTTGCAAGATATATTTTTGAGACTGTTAATTGTTTAGTTTGACAGATTAACATATTTTAAAGCTTTTTTTTTTATATGAAATGAACATCTAATTATTAATTCACTAAAGAGATATTTAAATAGGCCATTTTGGTAACAAAATAAAAGAATGCCAAAATAGCAATATTTGCAAGAAATCGAGTTATGAAACAAATGTTGTAGAAAAGCAAGTTTAATAATATTTTATTTTTAATGTAAATATTTTGTAGTGTCCTACACCAATAATAAGTTTTGCTACATAAATGAACTTTCGTTTTGTTGTTAGTAAAAGCATGTTTCTTAAATAACTCTGTAGTTTTTGAAAGTAACTACATACAGGGTGTCCCAAAACTCCTGGGACATAGAGCTACCACTTATTCTAGAGGTCAAAAGAAGTCGATTGGACCCAACTTTGTCATATACCAAAATGTACCGTTTGCCCGTGAGAGGAGTTCAAAGTTTACTTTAAAAATCACATTTTTGTATGCTGTTCAGAAACGTGTGAACCAATTATAATGAAATTTGGTACCTAGGCACTTCAAAGGAAGCCAGTACTTTCAGTAACGAAACAAACCCAAAGAAAATTGGAGAAGGATTAAAACCACCCCCAACCCTTCAGATTTTTTTTAAGGTGAAGACTTATACATTAGCTTCATTTTTTGACTCTTGTAAAAACTCCGTAATTCGTATAGTTTCGAGGAAAAAAAAATGTTTACTCAAACACTGATAACCGATATTATTATTGCAGGTTTAATTGTATTACAAAATTTAGTTGCCCGTAGACACAAAAATAAAACTTTTTTACAACAAATGTTCAATGTGACCTCCACCTTCATTGATGCAGAGGTCAACACGACGTAAAAAATTGAAATTCACCCTTCTTAAAACATCGTCGTTTTCTCGTAGTGCGTTTACACCATTTTGAATTCTGTCCCACAGTTGTTCAGCATTATTAACGTGGTAGCTCTATGTCCCAGGAGTTTTGGGACACCCTGTATAATTATAAAGTAATCCTTTCCCCAAGAAATCATGGAATTGAATAAAGAGCATTATCGAGCTATGATTTTTTACTATTTCACGCGTGGCTTAAAGAATATTTTGATGATATCAATCGAGCGTTTGGTGGAGCGGTGGTACAATGAATTTTAACGCTTTGACAATGGATCGTCTCATTTGGTGTACAACATCATTGCAGGTTATGAAACGTGTGTATACTGCTATGATCCCGAAAGAAAGCAACAGTCGGCTGTTTGGGCCTTTGAGAACGAATCGGCTCCAATTAAAGTTGTTCGTGAAAGAAACCGAAACAAAAAGATGGTCGCCACAGTTTTTGGTATTCCTGGACATGTTTCCACTATAGCACTGGAAGATCGTCGTACTGTTAATGCTGCATAGTACATTACAGTTTGCTTGCCTCAAGTTCCCCAAAATGTTCGCGAAAACGTCCAAGAGGAAGGATCATTTTGTATCAAGATAACGTTCGGGCGCACACTGCTGCTCGAACGACTGAGTATTTAAATGTCCAAAACTTTGAAATAATGGGTCATTCGCCATATATTCCAGACCTAGCACCTAATGATTCCTTTTTATATCCGCCTGTAAAAAATAAGTTGGGGGGGTTTTACGTTTTACATCGGCCGAAGAAGCGATTGACGCATTTAAATATGAAATAAATAACCTAGCGCGGGAAGATTGGAGAAATGTTTTGAAGTTTGGTTTTCACGGAGGAAAAAATGCATTGACTGGAGGGGAATACTTTGAAAAATGTGGTGTATCAATAAATTGTGTATTGCTTTACTAGGCTCAGCAGAAAGAGAACAGTTCTCATATAATATAATTACCTATTCTCTTATAGTTTTTTCACTTAGCTTGTATCATGTGATTTTTTACTGGTCTGCCGAGTTTGAGATTAATCTCTCATTTTTAAACAGGGATACTTGGGTTGAATATAGTAAATTAAATAATTAAAAGCTGGTAGAATCAGCCCTTCAAAAAATCGTTAATAATTAACAAAATGAGCATCCTGATTCATAAAATATTCTTGTTGGTTAGTTTAAAACCGTCCTAAACATATATTTTTTATAAAATTTCATTTATATCAGGTGGTGTTTTGAGCCCATATGTCAATTGTAACTACGCTCCCTTCTCCCCCATTTGTCCAGCGCGCTCACCCCTCCGTAGCCTATATTCAAAGTACTATCAGAGCACTGTCTAGTGTTTTTTATGCATTCAATACAGCCACCCTTTGCACTACGCGGGTCTGCAACCTGCCAGTGTCTTCTCGAGATGGCCACCACCGCAAACAGATTTATCAGTCCCCTTTGACAGTCCGAAGTGTCCGATGTTTAGGGGAGAGTACCCACTGCTTGTTGGCATATACTTTTTATTCAGCTATTATGATTCTAATTATTTACGGGGGTGCGGTATCATATAACCAACATAACTAAGTGGCAGGCACTACACAGCTCCTGCTGGATCCGCATAATGATCCTGGAAAGCTCGTGATTAGCTGCATTGTCTGATGAAATATAGGTCCATCATATTCTCGCTAAAAAACCTGTCGCAGATGTTTACAATAGGGTTGCTTCTGTTAAAAATGTGGCCATATTGGTGGAGTATCGATGACGGATACTTCAGTACCGTATGTTGTAATTTAACTTGTAGCATCATTTTTTTATAAGATTTATGTTGAATACATTTATACCGTACATTTTTTCAGCATGTATATAGGTACATCTGGCCTAGAAGGCTTTTCTACGTTTCAAACCGCACGACTCATGTTTCTAAATTAGGGAACCCACTCAGTTAAATTTAATTATCGCTATCTTGTTTGATAGGATTTCCTGACATTCCGACTCTTGAGATCCCAATTTTGATTACAAGCGGTCAGGGTAGAGGATACTTAGCTTTACATATTTGATGATCTTTAGATGTTGCAAGTTTTAAGTGAAAAGGGGCTACTAGAGACACTTATTAAGACTGGAAATTACCCTTCTGATATAAATTTACGCAGCAACAACTCTTTAATTAAACTGTTATCTAATTGACGTTAATTTCAACTTTACAGTTCTCTCAAACGTCTGGAAATTTAATTATCAAAACCGTATCCCTACGCATGTGTTCAAATATGGTTTAGTGGGGCCATGCGCTACACTAAGACGTTCTAACATATTCAGAGAGCTTGATTGTTATGTTAACCAAATTTCTATTACATATCTATGTTTAGATAATCACCAATCATTAACTTCCTGTTTTAATAGGACTCTTGTCTTATCCTTTTTATTTTATTTGATTTTATTTGTAATAAATATGTTAATGACTTTATCTAAAAATATACAAGCAAGAGCAAACTTTAGACCTCCTTAGATTATTTCACGCAGTATTTAAAAGTGATTACAAGCATTATAACTCACTGATATGATTTGTGTAAATACCTTTAATCCAAAAAATAGGCTGTGAGCTGAAAGAATTTAAAAAAAAAAAGCTAAGAGATCCAAAAAAGTTAACACCGTTAATAATAAAGTAAAATACATACCTTTCTAATTGAAACAAAACAAAAATTTGTATTAAATTGTTTAAACATTTTTCGTTGAAATTGTTTAACAAATTATTTTTCAATGGTTCTGGAATTAAGTAGTAGAACTAGGAAAAACGTATATGGTCGGTTACATATACAATTTCGAAGACGGAAAATTAAAAATTTTAACTTTGAACTTTGAACTCGTTGAAAAAGTTTTTGTGGGGAGCTTAATAATTCAAGTAGTATAATGAAAAAAGCTAAAGCCGGAATAAGTATAAATAAATAGAAATATAAAGAATTTCACAACAGTTTTGTTTAAAAAATATGAACGTGTAAATATCGTAAATATTTTTGAATTCTTCTTCTTCTTCAAGTGTTTTACTCTTACGGGACGTAGCGAACTTCTCTATTGGGACAGTGTAACTCGATTTAAAGCACAGACGTAGAGGACCTACAGTTTAACGTGGGCTCCGAACCGTGGGAAGTGTAAGCACTTCTACTCCAGAGAACATCTACTAGGCAGAATTATTAGAGAGATGTTCCAGTACGGCGAATTAAGCCCCAGACTTTTAGCGTAGAAATCTAACGCGCTGGCCTTTAGCACACGCCTACCTAATATTAATACTATTAGATTGTAAAAGCAATGTCACCAGCACCAGCCAGATCTGAATAAGCTTATGGCAAGTGCGTATTACTTCTGGTAGATTCGGAAGTGATTTCAGCTTCTGATTTTTAAATAGAATTTTATTGTATACAAGGTGTTCCACGGTGGGAGGACACACTTCGTGTACGTAATCTTACGACCAAATACAGTTACAATTTCTCATAAAGTTATGCCCTAAAGTAAACCGTTTTCAAAATAAAGACTATTAAATTATTATTTATTAAATAATTACAATTTCAGAAGAGCCAATAGTTATTTCATTTTACTTTAAATTCCCTATAAATATTGTTAAAAATGACAATTCTCAAGACACATTCTGTAAGAGGGCAACATTCTGCGAAAAATTGATAATAATCCCAGCATCTCTGTTTGTCGTGTATCTGCACAAGATAATGTACCACGAATGCGAGAGTGGAGAACATTAAAACGTCATGGTTTATATCCATTTCATATCAGCCTGTTCAAGTCCTCTTACCTATAGATTTAGCTAGTCGTATGGAATTTTTCCGCTGGATCATTCAAAATCGAAACCTACGTAATAGAATTTTATTAACGGGTGAGGCAACATTTACAAGGAATGGATTAAAAAACAGAAAGAACAGCCATTCTTGGGATTTGGGGAATTCACACGAAATCACAGTGTCAAATTATCAAATAGGTTTTCAGTGAATATCTGGTGTGGAATTATTGATAGCATGCTCGTTGGTCCATTCGTTTTCGAGAACTATTTAACCGGTGACAGATATTTAAATTTTCTATAAGATCATTTGGGAGGATTGTTAGATGATGTCCCTCTATCGATCAGACATGGTATGTAGTACCAGCCGTTGGTGCCCTTGCGTACTTTGCGTTACGAGTAAGGCCGTTTTTGAATCAACGGTTTGAAGGACGTGTAATTGGTAAAGGAGAACAACAACCCTGGCTCGCAAGATCTCCAGACTTAACTTATTTTTATTAATATTTGTTGGGCCATACGGAAGATATATATACCAAACACCATCAGAGACTGTTAGGAGAAGCATTTTTTAGGCAACAGAACTAGGTAACTCGGAATAACAATGATATGTTACGTAGGGCAACCAGATCTTTCTTAAGAAGAATAGGGAAAACTCCCATTGAATGTATTTATATAGGTAGGCTTACTTATAAGTTGACTTGTATTTACTATGTTTCAATATACTGTTAAATTCAACAATGATTCTCAAGAAGAGCCAGATTGCGTCTCGAGAGCAAAGGTGGCCATTTTGAAAAATTGTTATACTGAATATAAACTAAAACAAAAATAAATATTGGCTTTTCTGAAATTATAATTATTTAGTAAATAGTAATTTAACACTCAGTATTTTGAAAACAGTTTACTTTAGGGCATAACTTTATTAGAATTTTCAACTATATTTGGTATAAAGGTTACGTACACGAAGTAGTGGCTTCACGTCATGGGACACCCTGTATTATAAATATACGTAAAACTTGTATATTTGTCCTTCAAAAACAAACCTGTTATAAGTGCCTAACTTAAAATATTAGAATATTCATCGAAGGCCTCATAGAGAAGTGTCAACAATGATTAACAAAGAGTTCCGTATATCAGCAAACCCTTCTTAATTTCACAAAATTGTATCAAGCCGCGTGTGATAAAAATTGTATAAAAATTTCCAAAATTCCAAAAATTGGCTATGCAGGCCCTAGCTTCTTTAATAAGTAAAAAAATTGTGTTGGTTTTTGGCTTTCATAAATTACACCATTGAATAACAGTTTTCTAATTATTTATAATCGAAAAATGTTTGCTCAGTATAATTGTACTTATTCGATTTGTTTTAAGGCTATTGGCTCATTCAAAATTACCGATAAGCTTCTTCAAAAAATACTCAATTCCCTCTTCAGAATTTTGTTTAAATACAAGCAAACAAAGAAAATAGTGGTGACGGATAAAATAAATTAGGTTTATCTAATTTTGACACATAAAGTGACACTTTTCAAAACTGTCTGACGTTAGGAAACGCTTTACTTTTCGTAACTAGTTACGTAATGAAAAATATTTCGTAACCAGTGATGAAAAATTCATTTCATCACAAGTTAATAGCATGGAAACTGTCATTATTAATTTAATACGACTTATGTCGTATGGCGTTTCTAAGGAAATTAGTTATGACGTTTAATGACGGAATAATGGTCAAAATTAGATAAAATGTTGTATGCAACACGTTATGAAATGTTATTTTGTGTAACTCATGTCATTTTGCAGAATCTCGCTCGCTACGCTCGCTCGTCCTGCAAATATTCCATTTCGTTACACAAAATAACCCTTTTCATAACTAGTTACATAAATAGCTACTACGTGAATTGGCAATCTTTATCAAATAATTACGAAAATCTGGTGATTTGATTTTCATTCATTCTTTCTTTATCAGTTTCTCTTATTAGCTTACGGTGTTTTGATTTTACCATCCTATAATTTTCGTGCTACTCACCCTTATAACAATAATACCAGAAAAATGCGGTGCACTTCAATTTCCGTCAAAGTAATCACTACTACCTGGGGACCACGTAGTGCCCGCTAATCCAACGCATCTATTTCCGTCGATGTTAAAAGTGTCCCATTCTTTCGCACTTCAGTTCCCTTTACAGACGACTATAGATCTACTGTATAAGAATAAAACATACAATTATATGTACACCAAATTTGCAATATAAAGAACTTCTATATAAATTACCAAAACTGAATTACGATCGCAAAACGCTAACAAAACTACATTCTCAACATTGTATGAAACGCATTTTATAAAATGTCAACGTTCAGTTTTTTTATTTCATCATTAACATCTCTTGGGTAGCTTAGGAAATTGTTTTTGCCTTTGTTTTCTAATAACATTCTAATGTAATTTGACCTTGCTGGTGAGAGACTCCAACATTGGTTTTTGAAGAGATGCTTTTCGATGAATAATTTGGAATGGTCTTTTATACGTCCGCTTTTCCCCTTTTCTCTTCCCTTGATTGTTAACTTTTTGTGTGTTTAGATCTTCAATCACTGCTTCATGTTTATGCACACTAGTTTCTTTCTTAGGCAGCTTCACATTTGAGTCATCCCAAGAGCGTACACTTTTGATCTGCACGAATTTTTAATGTAGCACCCCCACGCTATTTATGAAATTTATAATTTTCTAATAATAGTAATAATTATAACAAAGGTTGTTCCTCTGTACTTAGCTTAAGTTCGGAAGTCATTGAAACAGCACTTAACACAGCTTCAATAGACATAGGCTGCGCTTTTGCCGAAATATTATAAATTGTAAGTAGAATTTGGAAGAGGGTGGAATACCTGGAATCGATTAACTTGAGTAACTTTGTCGTATTACCAGGATGTGACGGGAATTGAAGTACCAGATTAAGGACATGAGTTATCTCTTGATGGGCATGAATGTGTTGGATTATTTCTTAAGTTACATTTGACTGGAATTAAAGTGCATTTGAAAAATGTATTCCAAACAAAGACTAATTAAATTAAGCATTTTTTAAATATATTTAAAATTATGAACTGACATTGTATTTTTTGCGATTTAAATGCCAAATAGTTTGCAAATATAATATTTAGATGTCCCTAAAGTGTTTTTAGATATAGTTATTTACTGTAGCACAATAGTTCAACATCTTCCTCGAATTATCTTTTAGCGACATTCGTCACCATTTTATAAAACAACCCGTATTCGTGCTGGTTCATTGTACATAAATATTTATTGTTTGCAAATAAAAAGTAAATTTCCACTCAACACAATTCCATTGTTGAATACTTTGTAATGTATTTTCGAATTCAATTACGTAGATTACTTACAATGGCTTTCTTACTTACGGTTTACTATTTAAGATAAAACAAGTCTATTTATATGAATACTGAATTAATTATAGTAGCATGTTTTATTGACAAAATACCCAATCTTAAAACGGGTCAAAGGGAAATCCACAACGATAAGAACTCTGGACGAGACCGGACTCTGCTTGTATTTACCTAATCCCTTGTTTGCGACTACGCAAATCACGAATGCACACGCTTTGTACCATGTGACAAAATAAATCGGACAGATAGTGACAATTCCAGGAATAGTATTTGTTTCCGCGTCAATATTTGCTGCTTGTTATATCACTTATTTGTTTGATTCTCATACAGTCATTAGACGCCGATATTATCTAGAAGCTCAACTTTAGGGGCATCGAGACCATTTAAAAGGAAGAGGAACGTAGATTCCATCATTCAAATGTTACTTGTGCGCTCATGTATATGTATCGTTTAGTGAATATTAAAACTTGAGTTATAAGTGAACATAGAAGATGAGAAAATTCAAAATTGTTGAAATATTCCTAAATATTGTATCTTGCAATAGGACATTGCTTGTGCAAAATTAGTTGGAAGAAATATTTCCTATTAGGCTTCGGTGTTTCGTGATTGATGCGGGAATTGCAGCGAAACTTCAAACAGTATTGAAAAAAGTTGGTATTATATTCACCGATCATAAACTTTACAATCATGGTCATGGATAGTTGCCGGGAACCATTACTTACAAATAACAACGAATATAAGGCAGTGATCCCACATAAACTATCGTTTAAGTTTAAATTAGCGTACGGCGTGGGTCACGTACTCAACGATGTCTGTTCGTCTATTTGGTTCACGTATCTCATTTTATTTATGCAACATGTTATACAGTTTGATGCTAAACAGGCTGGCTTTATAGTTTTGATTGGTCAGGTAAGAGCCTCAACAAATTTTAGTAATCAATTATTTTTTTAAACGTTCTGCTTGTAGATTGCTGATGCCGTAGCGAATCCATTTGTTGGTTATGTGTCAGATGCACGTGATAACCATTGGATTTGTGCATATGGCAAAAGAAAAATCTGGCATTTGATAGGTAAGTTCTGGAAATTAGTGAATAATTTGAATACTTATTTTTACTATCTTTCAGGTACAATATGCGTAATACTTACTTTCCCTTTCATCTTCCTGCCATGCATTTCATGCGAAGGCAGCCATACACAATCGATACTTTTTTATTATTCGATATTCACAATCATATTCCAATTCGGTTGGGCTGCTATACAGATTTCGCATTTATCACTGATCCCAGAAATAACACCCGATGAAAACGAACGTACTAAACTGGCTGCTATGCGGTAAGAATTATTAAATTCATTAATTTTTAAAATATTAATCATGCCTGTTACAGATACCGTTTCACGGTTGTGGCAAACATATTTGTATATGTTGTAGCCTGGCCAATAATAGAGTCAAATAGTGAATTTGACGGAAATCAGCTCACTCCAAACGATGCGCCCAAGTTCTCCAAAATTGTTCAGTATTCTTTAACATTTGGTACGCTATGCTCAATAATTTTTCACTATTTTGTGAAAGAGAAGACTGAGGAATCAAACAGCGAAACAGTCACAGAAACTATTACCCACAGCGACAGCGGCATTTCCGAAATATTTTCGAATATCGAATATTACAAAGTACGTCTTGTACATAGAATGCTAGTACTAAATTTATAATAACAAATGATTTTCAGGTGGCAGTCGTGTACATGTCTACTATGTTATTTGTCAATTTAACACAAATATACATTCCGGTATACTTACATGAAACTCTGGACATGGCTCGAAGTTCGTTGGCACTAATCCCTTTAATTTTATACTTAGGAAGTTTCGTTGCATCTACGGTTGTGGAAAAATTGAATAGAGGTCTTGGTCGTAAGGTAAACAAAAGTTATTAAATTACCTAACGTATTCACCATTATAATTTGCATTTACCTCGCAGAAAACCTACGCAATTGGTGCTGTGATAGGATTCACAGCTTGTATTTGGATACATTTAAGATCAGGCCATCCCGACTTTGTGGAGTGGGAAATAGTTGTGGTGGCTGTAATTATCGGTAAATATAAATTTTTTTAAATTATACTTTCTATAAATTTTACCCTTTACTTCGTTATAGGAGTTGCTAGTGCTATCATACTGGTAACTAATTTGGGAATAACTGCAGACCTTATTGGCAGTAAGACTAGAAACAGCGCATTCATTTACAGCATCATGACCGTTACAGATAAATTAGCAAATGGAATAATAGTTTATATTCTTCAGCATTTGTAAGTCCTATCACTATAACAAACTGGGTATATTTTTATTAATTTTATGTTGCAGGTATCACATCTATGAAGACAAAGCATTTTATCAATACATTCTTGTGTACATATGTGGAGGCGCCGTAATTTTAGCTACGTGTTCTGTGATATTTATAAAAAAAGAAAGACAAGGTTCGTAAAAAATATATTAATCAACCATTACAATACTTCATTCTTATTGTCTGTTTTGCAGGAAGCCGACCACAACAAGAATACATTGTCCTTCCTTGAAATTGTGCCATCCCTATGGTGATGTATAATTCATTAGTTGATTTAGTTTAATTAAATTAAGATCATTTTATGTTACTGACATTGTGAAAATAATGCTCCATGTAAAATAATTTAAATTAAAAATATGTTAAATTAATGTTCCTAAAAATACTTCGATAATGCTTTTTTACCACACAGTATATTACGACATTTGGTTCACAAATACTTATTTTCGTATTACAAACTGTATTGTAATGTTTATTGATAAAAATTAGGTTAATAACAAATCTGTATTATTATATATTAGAAATAAAATAAACTAAAATATAAATATATATATTTGTTTTAATATATCCATTGACACTGAATTTCTCATTATTATCTACATGCTACTATATTTACTTAAGATAATTGCGTTGATCCGGTCATTCCAAACTAAAATTATAAGGTCTGACGTAAAATATGAGGTTTACACTGTTTCTTTATTGGTGTTGTATACAATGTTCCTTCATTTTATATTAAACCTAGCAATCTTCTTATAGTTTTGAGGAAAATTTATAGTTTTTCTTTTAAATTTTGACAAATTGCTAGAAATTATTAATTATTGATATGTATCATCTCTAAACAATTTTGAGTGGTAGCGATGTGCAACAATTTGTATCTATAAACGCAGTTGACCCGCAGGCTCCTTTTCGTTTTCGGGAGCGGCAACATTGACGTTCCGCCTAAACTAAATAAAGATTAAAGATTTGAACTTTGTAACGTTAACTTACAAATGCATATGTTGCAATTCTTGATAGAAATTGCATCATCGGTTTTATACACAATTTACGTTATTACAGATTATATTGTATAGTGCATCAAAACCAGTTATCTACCACTGAAATCTGAACTTAAAACGTCATCCAGACTTCCGAATTTATAAACTAAAATTAAGTTAGTTTTCAGAACTATCGAAAAGACATTTCAGATTTTTATAGTAAACGGATCCGAGTATTGACCTATATATCTACTTATTTTGTTTATGAAAAAATTGAAGATAATGTACCATCGTCATGTCGAGTTTTAGTTCAAGGGTAATAAACTTCTTTATATGATTGATTTTTTTGTTCTTGAAAGGATCTTCCACATTCACGGAATTTAAAAAATAATAGATGCTTACTGCAATAACATCAACAGTCTTAAATATCACATTAGTATATTTTGTGAAGATTTGAATTTGCCCTGTAATTCGTCCACCATGTATTAATCAAATTGAACCATAATATGTATTTCTCCCTGTAATTCCTCTGTGGCGTTTTCTACTCACTTGTCCTCCCCATATTATAAGTACAAGGAAAGCATACTTTACGTGAAAGAACTTTGAGAATATTATTGTAGAACGTGTGTCTATAGGTATATGTTTATAAAGGGTGATTAGTTTTGCATTATATCTAATTAGTTTCATCAAAATCGAACTAATTTAAAAATTTTAAAACTAATTTTAAACAACTTTATGGGTTCGTTCCAACCGTCTGCGACAGAATGTTTTCCCTTGAAAAACACAACATCAGCGGTTTGATGGACATATTTTCAAATGAAACACCCTGTATTTTTTGGATATTCAAAACGTTTATTAAATTCTTAATATGGTACCGTTTATATTTTTTTCATTTAGACAACAAAATATCGCAATAAAGATACAATTTACCAATATACATATTTTACATGTATACAGAGTTGGGCAAAACAATGCAAATATCTCTTCTACGGCCAACAGCGATTTCCAAAAAATGTTCCGGTGTATAAAGGATAGAATGAATGTGGTTTAAAAAGACTCCGGTTAAGCCAGAACTGATATCCACATTTGAAATGGAATACCCTGTGTAATTTAGGATATATCGACAGTACTCTTCTATGCGAGTTCAGTGATATAAGGTTTCATGCCTCTTTTTTTAATAGTTCTGGAGATATTGAACAATATTATTCCATAATGAAAACAAATTAATACGAGGAGCGCAAACAGTTTTGTAAAATTGTCAATCTCTTCATTATGCTCTAAATGTCTGCATGTCTTTAACCAAATGTTTCCAAATAAGTGAATATAGCTCAGGGTTTTACTGAATGGCCAGCTCGTTCTCCAGATCTGCATCTATTGGATTTCATTGTTTGGAGACATTTAAAATCTAGAGATTATACCGAACGATTACATAATTTGGAACAATTGTCAGTGAAATAAAAAGAATTCCGGTAGGTAGGTCATCTTGTTAATGTAACTGAAGGATTTGTAGATATATTTGGTTATTGCCCAAAATTGGATGATATGCATTTTCTCCAGTGATGTAATTTGTGTTTCTTATACTTGTTTGTTCTTTGTTTCTTGTTTCTACTGTTTTGTTGTCATGTGTTACTAGGTAATAAAACAACTTACCAAGCTTTATTGGTAAGTGTTTTGTTCAATGTCTCTAGAATTGTGGAAAGTAAAGGCTTAATACCTTTATTTTCGACAACCTTATGTCACTAAAGTCGAAAAAGGCTTTCTGTCGATGTATATATTATATAGAGGGTATTCTACTTATAATAACAAAGTTGATAACATTTCCCGCTAAAACGAAAGTCCTTTTAAACCACCGATACCTTCATTGTAGCCACCGTATATCGGAACCTTCGTGTAGAAATTTTGTTGAAATCGCGATCGACCTAGTAGAGATTTGCATTGTTCCGTACTTTTGCCCAACTGTGGGGCTGCGCGAAACCTTCGAACATTGCAATACTGCAAAGGTTCCAAAACAAAACTCTCCACACTATAGCCAATGCGGAGTGGTTCATTTCTAACCTAACTCTCCACAACGACCTCAAGATCCCATGGATTCAGGATGAAATCAACAGGTACACAACCAATTATGTGAACAGAATCCATTCCCACCCGAATGTGTTAGTACTTGATCTACTAGACAATATAAACATCACCAGACGTTTAAATAGATGTAAAATTTTAGATAACACTAACTAGTATTAAGTAGTTCAAGGGGCTTGCCGCTGGGCAGGTTCCCTCCCTCATGTCAATTATGTATTGTATTATATACTACCTACCTAAATCACATTTGCTTGTTAGCCACTCAGCTAGTTGTAAATTTGCAGTTGCTAATAAAAAAAAAGGAAATCCAACCAAAGCCAACATAATACCGATGAAGGAACGTCAGATAAGAGGATTTTATAAGCCCTAAGTTGTGCATACAACTTTAGAGAAATACTTAATAGCGAAAATGGCGAAACTAGTATATATGAATAACTGTAATACACAGATGTGGTCGTTCTGATATTAGGATATTAGAATAAATAATAATAGTAACGATGAATAAATACACAATAAAAATAGCGGTTCGATAAGAAGACAGAAACAAGTTATATACAACCTCAAGGTAGAATATGCGACTTAGGACTGTTAGTATATAGTGGAAAATAAAACCTAATTTTAAAGTAGATCCGGGCTATAGGGTGGATGCTCTAACCCTCCATTTCTTTCTTGAACATTTTCCTTTACTACATTAGCAACATGAAACCTAACATTGTCGTGTAGCAAAATAACCCCACGCGTAAGTTTTCTTGGACGTTTCCGTCGTATTGCTTGATGAAGCTTGTCAAAGTTTCATTGTACAGATTTACATTGAAATTTACTTCAGGTTCCTTAAACTCTATCAACAAGGGTCGTTCATGGTTAACATCACCTTGTCTGCAGAAGGTTGTGCTTTAAATTTCTTACTTACTGGATAGCTCGTAGTAATGGCACCAAATTTCGTCACCAGCAACTATTGACAGAAGAAAGTCATCACCATTTTTCCTATAATCTGTGAGGTGTTGCAGAGATAAGCCCATCTGCAAGCATTTTTGTTTATTAGACCAGAGACGAGGAATCAATAGCGAACAAACTTTGCTGTAACCCATATTACGAACAATGCTATGGACAGATCCTACACTCGCACCAGCAATTTTTGAAATCTTTCTAATTGAAATTCGACGATTTTCTCTTACAAGGCCTTCCACACATGCCGTATTGTTTTCTGTTAATACAGTACACCATGCACCTGGTCACGGCTCATCCATAGTCCCCTCTTTTCCATTCTTAAATTTTCGGCACCTTTCCTTCACAGTTGGGTACGCAATACATGCATTTCCATAGACTGCTTGCATTCGCGTATGAATCTGCAATAGCTGCACACCCTCAGCGCGTAAACATTGTAGGACCGCAGATCAAACTTGGACGGACTTTCAATAACAAAGATCATTTCAAAGTCGAAGTTTTAAAAGTCAGAATCAAATTCAAACGCCTGAAACTTATTAATTTGTTGCTTACAAACGCTACTAAAATTAACAAACGTCGTTTAAATTATTGCATTTGTTTTCAAGGCTAAGTTGATCAAAGATGGGTTTCAGTTGAACAGGCCTCGTACATTAAACGATATGGAATAAAAAAGAAGAAGCCTTAGAATTGTAAAGTGCAGAATAAGAGAACAAAACGACTATAACTGTCATGCCTACATATTGTTTGAAAATGACACTAAGAATTTTAAAATGATTTCTAGGAGGTGATGGAGATTTCCAGCTTTTGCTGCAATTAGTATTTCTTGTTATAATCATGTTTCATTACAATTAATTGAAGATGTGTAAATGCGGTTATGTATGCACCAACAAGTTTCGAGTACCCTTACGTGTGGCGGCTTAGTTGGCAGAGCGTCCGTGTTCTGGGCAAAATGTCGATTATGGCTTGGTGTTGATCCACCAGTATTGCCAAGACAGCGTTAGAATATATATCTAGTGCTACAATCTACCACACACAAATCTGGTCTTGGCAGCCTTCTGGTCTTACTAAGTGATTTCTGTGGTCTGTCTTGTGTTCATGTTCGATGTTAAACCGCCGTGCTGAGAAAAACCGCGTAGCAGAAAAAATGCTAATGCTCAGTAACGCAAAGGCTGTTAACCACATCTTGATGTAAATAAAATTGAATGCCTGTTAGTGTTTGGTTTCCGTTGTTCTTTAATAACAAACGGTAAACATGTTAATATTGTATTGGAATTAAAATATTGTAATAGGTCAAAGTTAATAATGTTGAATAATGGATAAGTATATAGATTTTGACATTTGCTTCTATTAAATAACAGTAACATAAGTAGATTATGTATATGAAATGGTGAAAATTGGTACATCTACATAATGTACCATGTTTTCCTTATTTCCTACAGCTACGTCCCAAAACTTTACCTTAGCTTAGAACGTAATTAGCATCCATCAACATTGTCAGCATGTTAAGTTTTGTGTAATTAAGTTGGGGAAATGTCTCGAAAACTTGTTAATTGTAAGTAATTTTGTTTGTAACTTCGTACGCGCAATCTTGTGTTACTATTAGCAATGGAAATGGGTCCAGAAGTGCAATCCTCTGGTGTGTGTCCGGAAATGGCGGAAGCTTGTTCGCCGCCTTGGAGATGTGACAAATCGTCACCTGGTGACCCGTGAGCGCTGGATTCAACCTCGGTCGGTCGCTTGAGGGCCGTATAAACCTGCATCTCCCGAATGTAATCATATCATGCTAACAGAGAACTGCCCGTGCGGCTTAATGGATCCATTACCGCGGCCGGTCTCCTTATTGCGATGTGCTGGCGAAGAGGGACCGCACATGCAAATGGAATGGCCTTTATTAATACATAATTTCACTACTCCGGAAAAACAGAAAAATAGGATGAGTTATAGCGAGCAAGGGACTGAAGAAATGCCCCGCCGAAATATAAAATGTGAAAAATAAAACACACAAAGTCTCGGTATTACATTATGGGGTCAGTACGGAGAGAGTTACAAATGGTCGTCGGCGTTTCAATTTGCCGCAAAATACTGGAACGAATTACTAAAAGCGAGGGCATTCTTTCTAGAATTTGGAAATTATGCAGTAACCGGAGGGGCGCTCTACACATTTGTTTGTGCAGTAAAATGGAGCAAACGGTTCATTTTAGCTATTGTATTACGGGTGCAACACTGTAGGTACATATTCTGAACAGATGTGAGTTTGAATAATTGATCGTATTCCAGAAGTGGCATCTGATTCATCCAACCCCAAGCGCCATACTCTCGTAGTTATGTCCTCTTCTACTATCATTTTCGTACATTTGTAAAAGAAACTGCAATCAATAATTTAATTTGTACAAGTTATTACACTCCATTTATACTTAACAAAATGCTTAGAAATTCCTTGAATAGGTTTTAATGTGCATTGTATTAATTCATTTATGAACTTGTTTGACCTACAATGATGATAATGTGGCGTTTAAAATAGACCGTCAAAACAAACGCAAATCTATAAAAAGATTAATGTATATTGAATATCGTATCATTTGTGTCGATTCTGATAAAAAAGCAATCTGTATAATTTTTCTAGTAAAATTTTATCACTAAGATATTTATAACTTTAACAACCTTATTGCACTTAGAGTAGCACGTATATTTATAATGCATGTATGTAGCCATGTATATTTGTACCGCGTGTTTATCGTAAGCTCTCGAAGCTCACTCCTAAATGTGAAGAGATATAAGCAGAATTGCCCAACCTTCAATGGAATACTAAATTTCCAAATCAGTCTAGAATTTTTGTTGAATTTTCAGTAGGAACTGAAAAAACAAGATTTTCTATTTCCATATTTTGTGGATGATTTGGTTTTCATTAATAGCAGCATAAAATGGTCCCCCACTGACAAATGAATATTTCTATCAAGTGTATTGTGTAAATATACTGCCAAATAATATTAACCTGTAGTGTTTTTAGAGTAATTTATTAGCAATTTATAGCCACCAGACCCTCTATTGTATAATATTTGTTAATGAGGAAAACGTGCACTCGAATTAAGCTAAAAAATGTAGGGTGTTCGGAGAAAATGGTAGTGTCTTTTTTACTTAAGGCGAAAGTACATCTGATTTGGTTTGCTCGAAATACTGATAGTCTGAAAAAGTATCCATTTTACTAAAATACATTTTCTTGGAAAACAGTTTATCCTGAATCAAATAAAAATAACATATTATTATGATTGCTTCAGAAAATCAAAACCAAAGTTCAAATAAACACACATTTCAAAATGCTTCTTTACACAGAAACGATAAAATAAGGACTTTCCCATTCTTTTTTGTAAATATTATAAATACCTTATATAGTAGTTGGACTAAAGTTTTAAAATTTTTATGCTGATATTTTAATTATGTATTTAAAAATTTATGTTTATGCTCATTTTGTTTTTATGCTTTTAGAATTTTCGTTATATATATTTTGTAATAAATAACCATAGGCAAATTTGCCTATGACATAACCCATTGTACCAGATATCGAACACTACGAAAATTGTTAGATGTTAGTTTGGATTGTTATGCTGTAGTATAAGACAATTTACATGTTTTACAGCAAGACTGCTTATAATGTTATTATTTGTTACAATCATGTAGAGATATACTGTTATACTATATTATTATTATTATTATGTAGATCTCGTCTGTGTTTCCTATAAACTGATTACACCTTTTATACAAAGTTATAAAAGCTTTTCAACTGAACTATTTTCAAAAACGGTAAATAATAGAAATAGTTTAAATGAAAATTTATGCTAATTTTTTCCTGAAATAACTTGCTATAACTCTGTAATAACAGATGTTTGAACACATGCTTCTATGAACTACCTTTATTGTTTTTATAAACTGAATTATTTCTGAGCTTGATTAATACAAACTCTCTGATTGAAGAGGCCTCTATTATTAACGTAGATATTATAAGTGCTAGCCTATGCCAACCATACATATTATTAAATGGCGCGCATTGTATCAAACTTTTCAAATTAAGTGTCACCAAAATACAAAATAGATATCAACAACTTTCCTTTGTAAATGGCGGTGCATATTTAACAACCAAATGAAACTGTACTCTTAGACGTAATAATTGTTTATTTTCTCTTCTAGTAAAAGCTTAAAAATACAAATTGTAGCAAAGTATGTCACGCGACTATTATCGTTGGCAACGCGAGAAAAGAGTTAATTTAACCTCGTTACAAAATGTATAAGATGTAAATAATGAAATAACTGGAAATAATATATACTACACAAAAGTAAATGCTATCAGCAGCGTCGCGAGAAAATTTGACCTGTGTATGGAGAAAATGATGAACAGTTTAGATGGCCTCTGTAGTTTGTTTTTGTTTGTTGTTGTGTTATTTCAATTTTATTGTTAAAATGAATTTGATTAAAAGTGTTTCTCTAAAATTAGTTTTTTATGCATCTACTATATTCACACTTGACTATTAAATATTTGTAGACCTCAGGAAGACCCTCCTTGCAAGGACGTGTCAGAGAAGAGGACGGTTCTCAGCATTGGGACGAAAATCATAACGATACAGAGTTTTCCATTAAGAAATGAAAGTAGGTTAGGGTACACTTTCACTAATATTTTACGATTTGAGGCTAGCAGTTTGATGCGTATTTAATCTCCATTTAAAAATAATATATAGGTTTTTGCATAGGCTAAAACTTATATTATCCACATTATTCACGGAGGTTTTTTCAATCAGACAGAAAAACCCAATTTTTGGCGGTAACTAGAATTTTCATAAATATTAACCTTTAAAGCGATTTGATTTAAACAACTTGCAACGAAAATATATTTGTTATTATACCTTCATCATAATCCTTGTTGTTAACAAACGAAAACGCGTGCAAAAACACAACAATCGAACACGCGCGTGCTTTAAAGTTGCTAAGTAACAATTACGTCAAAATCAAACTGCTGTGTTCCAGCTCTATTTTCCATATTCGTATGACGTATGACTAGCGACATTAAAAGTTCTCCGCTTCATGTCGTGCTCTTAAACTTGTCGCACGTGCTTAAAAGGTTTCATTATACACTAGTATCATAATATACAATGTTACATGATTAAACCTTTTTTTGTCTATTTGCCATGTGTGTTTCAATGACGGTATGCTTATTTTACTGGTTGCCAGGCTTAACAAAATGGTGAGGTATTCACATATAATATTTAGGGTTCCCTACATTTTATAGGAATCCCATGCTTTTTCTAAATTGATGCCAATATTATTTTCAGTATCGGACTAGTCGGTATCGCTCATTATAGCTTCTTTACACAGAAAACACAAATGACAAGACCTTTAAAAATTGTTAGTAAAAAACCATGGAAACAGTTTTGTTATTATAAAATGGATACCTCTATGATTATTTATTAAAAGTGCGTGAAATTTCAGTATGTTTTAGCTTTGATCGTGCAAAAACGATATAAACATCACAAACGTTGAGAGTTTACTGGTCTCAAACAAATATTGGGGCCTTCGGTTCTCTCAGTCCCCAAACATTTGTCTTCGACCAGTAAACTACCTCTACTGTTCCTAATACTCAATATACGAGGCTTATTCAACTGAAACCCATCTTTTTTTTTTTAATAATTGCTCTTCCGGATCAGCTATAATAGCTATACACAGAAATGTTCACATTGATTACACTTTTCACAATATTAACGTAGAGAGGTCGGCTCCATTGGAGATCCTCAATCGCTGAGTTCCTCATCATCAGACGAGAGCAGGTCTTGGTGAAACCCATCTTTGATCAACTTAACTTTCAAAACAAATGCAATAATTCAAATGACGTTTGTTAATGTTAGTAGTGTTTGTAAGCAACACATTACTAAGTTTCTGGCGTTTGAATTTGATTCCAATTTTTAAAACTTCGATTTTGAAACGGCGTTTGTTGTTAAAAATCCGTCCAAGTTTGACCAGCGTGCGGTCCTACAATGTTTATGAGCTGAGCGTGTGCAGCCACTGCAGGTTCATACGCGAATGCAAGCAGTGTATGGAAATGCATGTATTGAGTACCCAACTGCGAAGGAATGGTGCCGCAAATTTAAGAATGGAAAAGAGGGGACTATGGCTGAGCCGCGACCAGGTGCACGGTGTACTCCATTAACAGAAAACAATATGGCATGTGTGGAGAGAAAATCGTCAAATTTAAATTAGAGAAATTTTAGAAATTGTTGGTGCGAATGTAGGATCTGTCCACAGTATTGTTTGTAACACGGGTTACAGCAAAGGTTGTTCGCAATGAATTCCTCGTCTCTTGTATAATGAACAAAAATGCTTGCGAATGGGGGGTTTATCTCTGCAATACCTTCTGGACTGTAGGCAAAATGGTGATGACTTTCTTCTGTCAATAGTTGCTGGTGGTAAAACTTGGTGCCATTAGTAAGTTATCGTCGATGCAGTGGAAACAATCAAGTTCACCACCATCGAAGAAGTTTAAAGCACAACCTTCTGCAGACAAGGTGATCTTAACATTTTTTTTCGACCATGAAGGATCCTTGTTGATAGAAGAACCTGGAGTAAATGTCAATGCAAATCTGTACAATTAAACTTTGAACAAGCTTCATCAAGCAATAAGACGGAAACGTCCAGGAAAACTTACGCGTGGGGTCATTTTGCTGCACGACAATGCTAGGCTTCATGTTGCTAATGTAGTAAAAGAACATTTTTAGCGAAGGAAATGGAGGGTTTTAGAACATCCACCCTATAGCCCGGATCTATCGCCTTGCGTTTTCCATATTTTTAGACCACTGAAAAAGGCGTTAAAAGGTCGGCATTTTGAGTCTGAGGCAGTAGTACAGATAGCTGTGGAAGACTTCTTCAATCAGCAGTCACAAGAATTCTACGAGCAGGGTATACGTCGGTTAGTAAAGCAGTGGGATAGGTGCCTCAACTGCGACGGTAATTATTTGTAATTAAATTGTTGAATACATTTTTTTGAGTTTGAATTGAACACACCTCGTACTATTGCATACTTTACAGGATAATATTAATAAATAACATTAGGTGTATAAGTAGCAACCCATCCTACAAAATAGCTTTTAAAGTAAGTATTCCTTTATTTACAACTTTCGTCTGCGGGCTGTGTGATACGAAATTGCTTATTAAAGTGTACATTCTATACATATATAATTTACAATTGAAATTTTTTTGTTTGATAACTTTTCTTGATTTAATAACGATCTGTAGCTTTTAATAATTCCAGTTTGCTAAAGCTTTTACGCATGAAGCTACATTTATTATTTCTTCCGGTTTCGATCCGCACAAATGGAAAAGTTACAGTCAAAACATGTTTGCTTGTATAAGTTGTGAGAAAAAAACCCGAAAATAAAAAAAAGTACATAATAATTTTCAATATTAATTATCTTAAACGAGAGTATGATTGCCAACAATGAGTAGTACTTGTATCTTATAAATTTAAATGCATGTGTAGACCAGTAATTCATGTTATCACAATATCTTAATAAAGATATATATACAGGGTGTTCCTAAATATCATGTACATACGGAAGGAGGTAATTCTTTGGCTTATTTCATGACTAAAAGTTCATATAAACATAGGTCCGCAAACGCTTCGTTACTGATCTACGGGGTGTTGAAGTTTCAAGATTTTTTTACTTTTTTCTTTATAGCTCCTGCAGTTTTTGAAATATTTAGCTCCAATTTGGAATACAGGTTACACTGCAGGGCTTACATCATTGGGCGTGCCAAATGGTTGTGAGAATCTACAGGGAGATACTTTTTCAGGGGTCATGCCCCCTTTTCTCCCCCTGAACTTTTTTGCGGTGCGCCGCTGGTAGATTCTAAAATACAAAATGAGTTTCCTGTTTTGTTTAGAATCTTTTTGTTCTCCTGTAGTTTTTTCGTATCTGTGACGGGTTTCGAGAAAAAAAATAAAAAACAATTTTCTGTAATTCGCTAGACAAAATTAAAATTTTAAAATGGTCGCTATCCCAATAGAATGATACCTGATCATCGAATATTCATAGGCGTCTTGTAAAAACTAGAACTTTTAATAAGAATACCAATGAAGTAGGTAGACCACGTATTGTTAGAACACCACAGATCGAAGAAGCTGTTCTAAATGAAATAGAAGAACATCCAGACACTAGCGCCAGAAAAATCTCTGAACATTTAAATATTGGTCATCAAGTTGTTTGACGTATCTTGCGTGATTCTCTTCTATACCCTAACCACATTCAAAGGGTGCATGCAGGCGCTTCTTCCTCGAGATTTCCCTTTAAGGATTAATTTCTGCTAGTGCAGCACATTTTTCTATTTTGGCTCGGGAGTATTTACATAAAGTGTATGAGAACAATTGGATAGGGCGGGGTGGACCTCAGTCATGGACCCCTAGGTCCCCTGACTTAAATAGCCTAAATTTTTTTCCTATGGGGCATCTCAAATCTCTAGTGTATACAACACCAGTGAATACCGTTGATGACTTAGGAAATCGAATATTAGATGCATATGAAACCATAAGAAATAATCCGGGGGTGTTCGAAAGAGTACGGCATCAATGAGAAGAAGAGCGGAGGCATGTATAAGGGTTGGAGGAGGTCACTTTCAACAATTTTTATAACGTAGTTTCCTTGTTATGGTTATTGTTTTGGTTTTTTGTATTGTAATAAATCACATTGCTACAAAAACTGGGTCATCCCAGTTTTAATTTTTAACAGGTAGTGCCGAATAAACTGACAAAATTAATGGAAACATGAGATTATCCAAATAACGCCAGAGCCTACTAGACCATTTTAAAAATTTTAATTTCGTCTAGCGAATTACAGAAAATCGTTTTTTATTTTTTTTTCTCGAAAACCGTCGCAGATACGAAAAAACTACAGGAGAACAAAAAGATTCTAAACGAAACAGGAAACTCATTTTGTATTTTAGAATCGAACAGCGGCGCACCGCAAAAAAGTTCAGGGGGAGAAAAGGGGCATGACCCCTGAAAAAGTATCTTCCTGTAGATTCTCACAACCATTTCGCGTCCAATGATGTAAGACCTGCAGCGTAACCTGTATACCAAATTTGAGCTAAATATTTCAAAAACTGCAGGAGCTATAAAAAAAAAAGTAAAAAAATCTAGAAATTTCAACACCCCGTAGATCAGTAACAAAGCGTTTGCGGACCTATGTTTATATGAACTTTTAGTCATGAAATAAGCCAAAGAATTACGTCCTTCCGTATGTACATGATATTTAGGAACACCCTGTATATAAAGGAGTGACTTCACTGGAAGTTATCTCCTGCATGTTGTTAATGTATATATATAAATTATACACACCAATTACTTATTGTCCAATTGGATAGATTGTAAGCATAGAGGAGAAATAAAAAAAAAAATAAATTTAATAGTAATCTTGTGTATACTCGATCGAATAGGGTTATTAATTTTTAAGTTAGTTAGAAATAATTAAAATTACCCAAATTGGAGGAACCAGATGCTCAATATGTTTGTATTTAGTTTACAGTCTGTCCAAAACTAAACCCGTAAAACTCATACAATACCGAACATAATAATCAATAACTCTATTTATCATAAATTTTGCGTTATAGTCTATGAATGAATGCAACTTGTTTTACCGTTGTATCATACAGAATTGCATAAAATTGCGTAGTCCCTTGAGCTAACAATGCTTTGTGCAAAAACAAGCGTCGCAATGATGAAGGGGACAGACAACAAATCAGTCGATTATTAAATCGGTTTATGGCAGGCGTTCACAATACAATCGCAGAAATACACAACCTGCTAAAATACAGCAGGCGACAGTTATGAATGGGCAGCATAAAATGATCATTCGCTTCACAGTTTCTGTGCGCAATGGATTACAGAATTGTGTTCCTATTAAATTTCCATGGCCATTATAACTCGTACCCTCCAAGGTTGAACGAGTATTTTGCCAATCATTTGCATGGGAGTTTTTATTATCAGAACATATACGATTTCGTTTGAAATTAGTCCAGAAAGATTATTTGCTAATAAAAACTACTAGTATACAGCACTAAAATGACAATTTAAAGTTTTACATTGTACAGGGTTTCTGCTGAATACTGTATAAAAATCCTGGTGGAACATTATGCTGATTCTCTCTATCTCGGTGTAAACCACCCATCTAGGGTCTTCACAGACAATTTGACTCTTATTTAGAGCTGCAACCGGATTCGGATTTTGGGATATCCGAATTGTTTTTATGCGAAGATCAGGATTTTATGAGAGCTAAAAATCGGGTATTCGGATTTATCCGGATTTCGGATTTCTCACGGAGATCCGGATTTCGGATTTCTTACAGAAATCCGGATTTCGGATTTCTTTTAAATCAATTTGGAATTAGGATTTCTTATGTCGATCCGGATTTCGGATTATCTATACGTATTCAGATTTCGAATATTGTTTCTATGCAGATATCGGATTTTTAAATTTTATGCCGGATTTTAAAATATCCGAAGAATATTTTATTTCATACTTTTTAAGGAATGCAACATCTTAACTCCACGAATTCGTATTTTAAAATTCGAATCTTTAAAATACAGTTTTAAAATACTCATATAGTCAGATTATATGATGGTATGAATTTAAATTTTGCATGTCGATTAGAGCTATTACTTTTTAAAGATTAAATTTTATTTTAATTTTTAAAGTTTATGTTTTTATTTAAATACGGTTTGCTGGTTACCAAAAAATGCTTGAATTAGCTACTTGAATCGTGTATCATCAAATTCAGTCTTATAACGTTATCCTATTAAAAAGACTACACTCACAAATTTTAATTTGTGGCGATAAGTGCATACACTTTAATTGCTTACAATTCTTTTAAATAAGATTTAATTAAACCAATAGCTATTTCGTTAATAAATTCTACATGCCAGATTAATGCAGACTGTATTTATGTAGATTTACTTAAATGTTTAATTTAATTTAATAAATAAACGCACGCAGATAAATTCAGAAAACGGATTTTTGCTTAAATTCGAATATCGGATTTAAAAAAATCCGGATAGCGGATTATTTAGGGTAAATCCGGATATCGGATTTTTCGAATATATCCTGATATTGGATTCTTCGGATAAATCCGGATAGCGGATTTTCCGGATGAATCCGGATAGTGAATTTATTGGATAACGGATTTTATCCGGATAGTAAAAATCCAGCGGATTCCGGATTATTCGGATACCGGATAATTTAAAATCCGGAATCCGGATTTTAAAATGTAACGGATTTGACAGCACTACTCTGATTTTGTTGGATCCTTTTCATGTCTCCTCTCAACTTAAGCTTTTGGTTGTCTTTAAGTACGCTGTCGATCACACGTAGAGGAGTGCTATTAGGTGGCACACGAATCAGATGCCCTGTAGGGCATGCGCTTGACAGCATTTACTATATTTGGTTAATTATAAAGCCTTTTCATTTCTTCGTTATATCTCTGCCTAGATTTCTCACTGTCCTGCACTGATCTAAAAATCATCCAAAGTATTTTGTTCTCAAAAACCGTTAACCTTTGTTCTTTAAGTTTGACTAGTGTCCATGACTCACATCCATAGTTTAGTATAGGTCTTAAAATTATGCTGTTCTGAAAATCGTTAAGAAACAATTACGTCGAAGTGGTCTGAGCTAATGCGCTCAAATTTGGAAAAATTTAAAAACATATTTCCCGGACTGATTTGCTAAATATGAAGACAACTGAAAATAATTAGAGTTGCTATACAGATGGTGCATCTTTATACTATTCATATAATTTTCGCTTCAAATAAATTAAAGTCATCATTAGAATGTATTTTTTAAAATAGGCATTTTTAGCTTCTTTTATTTTCTTTGTAAGTGTAGCCGTGTTGAGGCTCATTTTTCAAACATTCAATATAGAGTGTGCGCCATAAGTATGGAATATACCAAATAAAACTGAAACATATTTTTTTTTAAAATGCACGTTTGTATGTCGTAATCATTTTCCCAAATTCACTTGTTTGAAGTGATTACGTCATCCATTTTTTAGTGGGGTCCCTTAATATGTTCCGTGATTTGGATGTATCCTTTAATTGTCTAAATGACAGTATAAACGTTTTGACACTTTTACATAAAAAATTTGCGAGTAATAAATAGTTGAATGTTTAGAAACAATTTTATTAGAATGCAAGAAAGAAACTGAAACTCTAATTAATAACCAAATGAATAATTGTATTTTATGTCTAAAAAATTTTTTAAATTTTCGATATTTTGTAATCTAGTCGAATAAACGTTTGACTTCTAAATAGACCCATAAAAAATAATTGAGGGGTGTAAGGTCAAGAGACCTAGTCGACCACTCTACCGGTCCTTGCGTACAGATCCACCTTGCAGCAAAACAAATCAAAAAGTCTCGCACATGACCGGCATAATGCGGCTATGCGCCATCTGCTGATACCAAAGTGCATTTTTTGGCATATCTGGATCATCTTGGTTTGGGTAAAGTATCGCAAGTTCTGGAATAAGGTCATCTGGGAGAATCTGTAAACACCTGCTTCCAGTAAGGTTTCTGTCAAAAGAAAACAGGACCTATTATTCTGAAGTCTACTATTCGAGCCCAGACATTTACTTTTTGTGGATGTTGAGTGTGTACCTCAATCATCCAAGGAGGATTTTGCCTAATCCAGTAGGTGCAGTTCTGACGGTTAAGTGCCCCATTCAAGAAAAATTTGTTTCATCTATAAAAAGAAGGCGGTGATGGAAACGTTCATTAGTGTGATGAAAGTGCATCATTATTTCATAACATTGCAGATGTCGGTCAGGATCATCATCATTGACCTCGTGAACAAACGGAATTATGTCCTGTCACTTGTTTCTCTAAAAAACTGTGGTTTGTGTTAATTTCATTTCGTCTCGTTACGTGAGAGATACTATTCCAGTAACTCTTACGGGCAATTTTTGTCCACCTAAAAGTAAAAAGACACCACAGGTATTCAAAAATATACTGATATAGGGAATGACGCACAATAAAAAATTGCGAATTCCAAAACACAAAATATACAGATGTTTGATAACGAAATATCCTTTTGTTAGGGAGTACCTACAATAATGACTGATTCAGCTAGTTTAATACTAACAGTGTAACTGACTAATATTGTTATTACCTTCGCCTATCTCCTTTAAAGAACAATTTTGAATGTACTTGTAACTACAACAATTGTTTAAGTATTGCACATTTGCTCATTAAATTAGCAAGAAACCTTTGTACTACAGTGATGCCATTTGTCGAGTACCTGCTACCACTCGTTTAAGTTTCTTCAGGTACTTCGGCATTACTATGCCAAAAAATGATGTTTATTATTATTAACCCCGAATTTTGTAAAGCTCTTCATGATTACTTACTAATGCATACAGTAAATTAATTGTATGGTAATTGTCATAATAATGTTTAGCTGGTTGTGGCATCACAAGCATTGTGCCATAGACAGGTCACTAAGGAAGCGTCATTTCAGTACAGTTAATTACTCTATTATCCCAGTGGAAACACCATGATGTCCAGCGAGTTATCTGTCTGAATACAATTGATGGCTAAATGCTGCGAATACAAATACAGTAACTGTTTCCCGTAACCACAGTCAGCTATGCTATAATAAATCTTCCTGTTGAAAAGTATTTATTTCAACAGGTACGAATCATTTTACAACCCAATAATTCCATAAGTAAAGGTAGGTACATGCACTAGCGATTTGCGTTTTGCGGAAAACGATTTCCGCAAATTTTTGCGATGTCTTTACCAGTTAGTTCATGCAGCAGCGATTTTACCCGCAGAAAGTAGTAACTTTTGCATGAACAAATAGGGTGTTTGTAAAGTTGGTAGAGGTTTTGAAGATTAATTCAGCTCATAACCTAGTTTTGTAGTCGTTTTTATATTGTGTTTACAATGGAAAATATCATCCTTGCATTGCATGTGGAACGTAGGAGGAAGGCCGTGGCGGCGTGGCTTTTATACAATAGGAACCAGCATAAAAAAAACCGATCTTATGGTGGTCATATTATAGGTTATATTAACAACGCGTTCCA